>CATIWJ010149213.1:0-33233 GCA_949640765.1 Croton laevigatus | reverse complement strand
GGTTGCTTAATATTTATGATTATATGAGTAAAGTATCCACTAAGCGAAGCGCTTAGCAAGTTAGTGTTTGCTAACTTGTAGGTGTCAGAAGTCAAGGAAGTACCAGTAATGCAGAATGATATCAGAAGTTAACCAAGTCATAGTGTGGCATATGCTGAAGAGTTATAAAAGTGAATAATTACGAAATTGTAATTGTAATTTAATATATTGTAATATATTAATGTAGTTATCATTTAAAAGAAAAAAAAATAGAAAATAAGTTCTGGGTATCATCGAAGGACGCATGTGACGCCTCAGTTTGTCTTATTCGTAAGGCGGATTTGGGGTGTTACAGTCGACTTCTACTTCGCCCCGAGAAAGTCTTATCTTTTTTATATCTCCATCGGGCTAAACTGCAGATGACCAGGGAGGGATAACCTCTCCATCTATTTGGACTGCTGGAAATACTCCTCTCAAAGCATTTAAATAGGCCTGTCTGGCGTCTTCCTGGCTACCTCTGGCTATGGCGACACCCTTTAAAGTGGAGATTTTCAGGCACAAGTGGTAGATACTTGGGATAGCTCCGGTCTTATATAAGTAAGGCCGACCAAGGAGAATGTTGTAGGCGAAAGGGATGTTTACCAGCATGAATTCTACCTTTACATTTCTAGTCAAATCATCATCTCCAAGTTCAACATGGATCTCAATGGATCCCTCCAACCGAATTGCCTGGTCTCCTATACCCATGATAGGAGCTGTCACCGGCTTAATGTTTTTGGGTTCCAGGTTCATTTTTCGGAAAGCATCCATTATGAGGAGATTTACAGAACTACCATCATCCACCAAAATCCTCCTGACCCTGTATCCATGAACAATTCCCTGTATGACCAACGCGTCATTGTGAGGATGCTTCATATGCTTGGCATCATCCGTGGTGAAGGAGATCTGGCACCAAGTAGAGGGGTGGGAATCAGGATGTGGGGGGTCCTGCACCTTATGAGCAATTGACATTATCTCTCTCACTGCCCTCTTCCGCTTGGTAGAGCTCTCTCCACAGCTTCCCCCATGTATGACATTTATTTCTCCTGCTACCTGCCTTTCATTCAACCTCGGACGATTCTCCTGTCGCCCTTGCCTTCTGTCATGTCGATCGTCCTTCCGATCTTCCTTCTGCTCAGCCTCTGTGTGACCTCCCGATCCTCTGACATATCGATTGATCCTAGGGGCTCTCCGTTGAACATGACGTTCGATCTCTTCCTTGAGATTCCAGTAGTCCTCGGTACCATGACCTCTGTCTTGATGGAAATCACAATACTTGCTCATGTCCCTTTGAGTCCTGCTGGCTTCCCTCATCTTCGGAGGCCATTTAATATATTCTTCATTCCTCTTTATCCACATAAGCACTTCCCTCCTCGAAGCACTAAGGGGGGTGAAATTAGCATTCTGATTGGAAGTATATCTTCTATTGCCCGGGCCCATAGATCGCCTTCTGTGCCAGCCTACATTGTCAATATCCCTACTGCTTTCCTCCTCCTTCCGAGGTCGTTCTGCCTGCCTGCGTCGGCCCTTCAAGTTTTTCATACCTTCTTCCAGCCTAACCTCATTTTGCACAATGGACATAAGTTCCTGGAGTGTTGTGGGCTTGGCTTTGATCAATTGCTTTTGGAGATATGTGTTGGTCGTTCCCTCCAAAAGGGCATGTAGGGCCGACTGAAATGGCAGATCATCAATCATATTGACATCTTGATTGAATCTGTCAATGAACTTTCTTAGATTTTCATTCTCCCTCTGATGCAGTAGCATAAGGTCTGTTGCAAGCATCTTTTGTGGCATCTTGGTGACGAATCTTGTCAGGAAGAGCTCGGACAACTGTTTAAATTAACTGATCGAGTTCGAGCGAATAGACTAATACCAGTCCTGTGCTATGCCCTTCAAAGTTGTAGGAAAGATTTTGCATAAGATATGATCTTCGTAGGTTTGAGCAATAATTGCCGTTTTGAACTTGTTGACATGGCTCTTAGGACAAGTGTTCCCATCATAGTTGTTTAGACCACTGGGAATCTTGAACCTCGCCGGAAAAGGCCGGCTGATGATGCTATCCATGAGCGGAGACTCGGTGTTTTGCTCAAAGTTTAATCCCATGCCACGGATACCCATAGTCTTGAGTATGTTCTTCACCCGAGCTTCGACATCATCTCTGGGTGGTTATCCACCTTCTGTTTCCGAGTTCTCATCTTCCTCCTTTACTTGTACTACACTCTTTCCTTTACTCTTAACTTTAGGAGCGGAGGGTATGACGTCCACCTACTAACATGAGCACTAGCCTGGGGGATGGGTGGAGCATTAGCCGCAGGGGCTCCTTGGGCTTGCGATACCTGATTGACTTGTTGCCTCAAGTCTCCCATCTGTCTGTTTAGATCCATATAGGCCCCATACAGTGCTTGCATTGCCACCGGATTATTAAAGTCAGGGAGGTTCTGACCGGGGTTTGGGTCGAGGTTGCCTCATCGCCCTCCGAAAGCACCTTGAGGAGGTACCGCACTAGCTTACGAAATTCCCAAGTTCGGGCCGACACCGCTGTCTTCCATTCCAGGCTCTTCAGGGAAGAGGTTTTGTAGCGCCCCTTATAGATCTACCGTAGTAAAGCCATAAGAGGGCTACTACTGTCTTTACAATCGTATTACCGTCATTTTTTTTTTCTTTTGTTTAAATTCAAGTTATTTACTAATACTTATAGAGAGTTAACTGATTCGGTAGTTCCCAGGTAAGTTCTCAAAGGAGTTTCCTAGACAGAACACCATTCCAAGATAGATTCCCAGGAAAGACTGGAGAGTCACAATGGACTACTTAAATTCCAGACTCCTTTGACAGAATCCACTTGCACAGTAACGAACTCAACAAATTCCTAAAGTATATTATTTATTTCACAAGAGTTCATTTATTTAATAATTCAAACGTCAAATACACACATTATTTATACACATATGAGAGTACTAACTTTTTCACAATTTACTGAGTTTATAGTACATGCCTTCTAAATCTTATTTATAATAGGGATATACCCGTAGAATAACTTCAAGCTGGCTGACGGCTGTCTTATCTACACGATTCCACAGATCTATCTTCCTTTGCTTATACCTACGAGTTAAAACATTTAACTCGCTGAGCAATTACGCCCAGTGGATACTTTAACTATTGAAAAGCATAAATAATTTAAATACACATGGATAAATTAACAACATAATTTAAGTATTAAACATCACTTAATAAAATATTCATCTAATAAAAATTTCTCTTTAAAATAAATAAAATTGCTTTATTTAAAAATCTTACTCGACTTTCTTGATTAGCTTGATTTGCTCTATTAGATATTCAGACAAACCTATTTTCGAATTAACTCACCAATTGGCTATGTTTCCAATTGGCTATGTTGTTTCTTTTGAATAACTCACCAAATGGCGGACACCAAATGGCTATCTCAAATCGGTCGTCACCGCAATTCAATCACAACGGTTGTCGCCGTAACAATTAATGGCCATATATTAATAACTCAGGATATGATCGATTATTCCCTATATTTACTCGGTTCAACTAAATTCTAAGTAGAGCAATAAAATATTTACTGGATATGTGAGGAATTTAAAATTTACTAAATATCGAACATTACTGTTTTTCTGAAATTTACCATCACATTATCCATCAAAAATCAAACATTTTTCATCAAATATATTTCCATCATAAATTTCACTTTATTTCAAAATCGTATTTTTCATCACAAATACTTATTTTTAAAATCATGCTTTAAATAATATTTTTCCATTATATTTTAATTTAACACCTTTATCATACATATGTTGTATTCAAAATATTTATTAAAACTTGGTATTTCTTAATTCCAAAAATATACTTGTTTCAAACTTATTTTATTTCATGTCAAAATATTTTTATCTTAAAATTTTACTTTATAACTTAAATTAAATAGTATTTTCTTAAAAATCAAATAATATTATCACAAAATGTTTAACAAATGGTATTTTTCTCAAAATCAAATATTTTTCTTAAATCATATACCTTCCATAAAATTATTCTAAACAAACCTTAATTTCATAATATTTTTATTAAAAATAAATTTATCTCAATAATACGGTATTTTTACCAAAACATATCTATTTGAAAATTTATAGTATTATTTGACAAAAATAATCTCTTTGAAAATTCTCTTGGAAAATTTACTCAAATAAAATATTATAATTTCTTTGTCAAAAATAATCTCTTTGTATAACACTATTCGAAATTTCAAAATAAAATACTAAATTTCCTTTATTAATTTTTATAAATATTTTCTTCTTTATTAAAACTCACTTTCGAAAAATTTATGTCTAAGTTATTCTAGGTACTTAAATTTCCCTAAAATTAACTTAGCTTCTATATATATAAAATTCACGAAAACATTGGTTTCCGGAATTAAAAATAATAACTTTAATAAAATCATTTAAAAATATAACTTTACTAAAACATAGTACTTTTAATTAAATACTATGAAAAATAATTCAATATTAAAGTCACAACAAACATTAAATCATAATAAAAATTAAAACAATAATAATTGAATAAAAATCACAACTTAGCAAAAATTAAAATAAAATTTAACACGAATAATATTTAAAACGACTTTTCAAAGTTAAAGTATCAAACCTCCTTCTGGCTCGTTACTCTATTTTTCCCTTGAGTTTCGAGTCTATCTCCTTTGTTCCAGACGGTCCTAACATCGTCCATACTTTTATAAGTATATTATATATCTAAATACCTCTATTTATTTTATCTATTTATCCATTTATTTATTTTTTAAGTTTTTAGAATGGTATTTTTAATTGTCCTTAAGATGTCTAATAGTCCCAAAATAAATGTCCAATAGTCCCAAATAAATGTCAAATAGTCTTTGTCCAATAATAAAGTCCAAAATAAATATTTGGGTCTTTAAAAATTAAATTAAGTCTAAAATATAATTTTTGAGCTTTATTTGAAGTTCTCATAATTTATTTAGGTCTTTAAAAATATTAATTCCTTAAAATAAATTCCAAATAATTAATTTTATAGACTTTTGGACTAAAATAAAGAGCTAAAATAAGTTTAGGGGTTGTTTACTTAATTATTATGGGCGGAGGGACCCAGATGAAAATGGATAGAAACTTCAGGCGCTGAAACGAAGAAGCACGAGACTTTGGGCGCCAAAGCAAAAACGCGCCGAAACGTGGGCACCAGACGTGTGACGTGGTAGAAATTCGAGCACCAAAAGCGTAATTTTTCTGTCTTCTTCACCTGGATCAGACCCAGGTCGGGTCGTGATATGGGTCGCGAGGGTGCTTCGGTTTTCAGGTGATATCTTCCGATTCCGGTGGCCAAATCAGGCAAACCACCTATGGATCTCTTCGTCTTGAAACTGCCGACCTGATGGTGGTCTTAGATCGGATGGATGGTGACCAGAGAGAGAGATATAAGTAGTTGAATGTGGCTAGTTAACAACCCAATTTTTAAATCTGACCCTGCCGGATCTTGCTCCTCCGGTAACCGTTTTCCGATTTTCTTAAGTCTAAATTGATCACCAAAATTCCAGGAGTGGTTTTGTGGTGTTAGATTTTAAAAACTATGGACGGATTATTTTTTGGAAAATAAAACATATTTTTACTTAGGGTTTAAAGGTTAAAAATGGCTTCCATGGCCTCCCTTTTATAGGCCAAGCTAATTTGTCCCCTTCCTCATTTCTTAATCACCTGTAATTTTCCATTACCAAGCTTATCTGCCATTTAATTAAATTATGCAACTAAAGTTTTCTTTTTATTTTGTTTGTTTTCTCATTTTTTCACAAATTAACATGATTTGGTTTGCCACTTGATTAAATTTTCAATCAATTCTTATCCTAATCTATCTATCAATTATTTTGTAAATAATTGATGAATTTGCATTTAATTTAACCTTAATTACACTTAATTTGAATTTTATTTGCGTGGTTTTATTTTTAGTATACTATAGTTTATTATTGTTTATGAATTTATTATATATTTACTAATGGTTTATTTTTTTAATATAGGACTACAATGGTTTATTCTATCTCCTTCTCGGTGTCGATAAAATTTACGGACTAATATTAACAGACGTGTATATATATATTTTAACTTAAACATCAACCTAATCTTTTTACCGACCGTAAAATTAATTTTATTGGACTGTGACAAAATTACTTTATATATCATTTTCCAAAAAAAAAATTCACAATATACAACAATACGATTCACCAATTGGGAAAAAAAGGTTAAATTTATATTTTTTCCACTTATAATGTAATATACTAAATCAATAAAAAGTCTAACAAATAATAAAATACTATAATTATTCAAAATATTAAAAATTTTAAAATTTTATTAGTTCAGTAAGTGAAACATTTCATATTTTGGAGCTAATTAGTATTAGTAGTAGTCATTAAAAACTAATTACTATTTATCTATTAGTAAATATAATATTTATCTATTTATTAAATATAATATTTATTATTTCTATTCAAAATAATTAAATTTGATAATTAAAAAATTGTAATATTTTATAATAGAAGTGTAGTATTTATTTTATAACCACTTAAAAAATTAAAATTTCATTTATAATTTTAAATGATTAATTAAACTTATTATTATTATTTATTAAAAAAATTATTCTAAAAAATACAATTTATTTAATTTAAAAAATAAAATAAAATTACAGGCTAAAATGACAAATAAATTTTTTTATCATAAATTTAGATACTTCAACGAAAATTATATTTTAATACTTATAATCTCTTATAGATTTTAAAAGTAGGTAGAGGTATTTTTTATTATACTTTTATAACTAAGAACTATTTTTATATTACAAATTGGGATTACTTTTTGTTAGAGCAGTTAACTCTATGGGTGTCAAACATGTCATGTCATATCGGGTTCGTATTCGTGTCAAGTAGGTTCAGGTTGAAAATCCATCAATCCTACCATGATCTGTTTAGATAAACAAGTCAGAAAGCTCAACCTAACGTGATCTGTTTAATAAACATGTCAAACAGGTCGACCTGATCTGTTTAAATTTTTTTTTTTTTTAAAGATAAACGGATTAAGCGGGTCAATCTGAAACCCATTTAACCTGCTAATTTCATGTTGATCCTAACTCATTTAATCCATATAACCTGATTTCAATATTAAAGTTTAATTCAAAATCAAACATCATGTGCAAATACATAATCAAAATTTCAGAATATATATTACAAGCACGACATACATCCTCGAAGTAAATAACAATAAATGAAAATTCTCAAATAAAGTGCCAAATAATAATAATAATTTTATGTACATACAAGACATAAAATAATAATAATAATAATAATAATAATAATAATAATAATTATTATTATTATTATGAACAGTAAACATGTTACATAGGTCGACATGCGAGTTGAGTTTTTCAACTTGAACCTAGTCCATTTATTTTCAGGTCGGATTCGTGTCGACTCATTTAATTAAATAGGTCGAAAATCTCAACTCTAATCCGCTATTAGCATGTCGGGTTCGTGTTGGGTTAGCAGGTCGTGCTAGCTTTTGACACCCCTAGTTAACTCCCATGAAAGTTAGCCGATTTTATGTCTTTGTGTCCTAAATGTCATTCCACTAAGGGATAATAGAAAAAACCTCTCTATGTTTATACTTAATCGATAAAAATCTCCCTGTCTTTTTTTTTTTTCCAACAAAAAAATCCATATTTTATATTTTTATTGACATTTTCCTCCTTATGTCTATTTTTTAAGTTAAAATAACGGTTGAAGGACCAAAATGTAATTTTTTACGCGTCATTTTGTAAAAACCCAAGAATTAAGGGACCCTTTTGTAATTATATCATCTTCAACCTTGGACTTCTTCCACAACCGCCGGCGATGAACAATTATCTCTATACATGGTAGAAAACTAGTAAATGATACACAAAATTGAAGATCTTGTCGTGAGGAGTCCAAATATGGGTTTAGTTTTTACCAGATATTCTTAGTTTGGCCGAAAAATGCAAACGAAAATTCTGCACACTCAACGAACGTTCTCTTTGCAAAATTTTCATTTGGTTTTTTCGGCCAAACTAAGAACATCCGGTAAAAACTAAACCCATATTTGGACTCCATACGACAAGATCTTCAATTTGGTGTATCATTTGCTAGTTTTCTACCAAGTATGGAGATGATTGTTCATCGCCGGTGGTTTTACGCATGAACAGAGGCGGAGAAGAAAGAGAAAATCTCTATCGCCGCCATTCGCTCGCCGCTGTAAAGTCCTCAGTTCGACGAGTCCGATGATGTTGGCACAGTAGCAACACTCCATCAGATTTGATCGAAAACGCATCCGGAAGAAGATGGTTACTATTTAGGATACTATTCATGCCAGATTTTCAATGCGTTTTTTGACTAATTCCGGCCATCATCCGTCGGAAATAAATACAGATTTGGACTCCTCTCATTGGGAGCTCTCAGTAGAAGTATGGCTTGCCGTCTGAAAACATAATTTCCGGCGGCTGTGGAGGGAGAAGCATCGACCAGTGGCTGTGCAAGGCGGCTGTGGAAGAAGTCCAAGGTTGAAGATGATATAATTACAAAAGGATCCCTTAATTCTTGAGTTTTTACAAAATAACTCGTAAAAAATTACATTTTGGTCATTCAATCGTTATTTTAACTTAAAAAATAGACATAAGGAAGAAAATGTCAATAAAAACATAAAATAAAAATTTTTTTGTTGGAGAAAAAAAAAAAACAGAGAAATTTTTGTAGATTAGATATAAACATAGGGAGGTTTTTTCTATTATCCCTTCCGCTAATCCAGGACTCCGCCGCTAAAATGAACCTGGACCTTTAAATGGAAGTAAGATAACCCATTTACACTTGCCAACAAGATACCCAAGGCAATGGCAGCTCTGGTTTGTAATCCATCCATGGCGGCCAACGATACCTTAAAATATGGAATCATAGGTGTAGGAATGATGGGTAGAGAACATCTCATCAATCTCTATCATCTTCGCTCCCAAAACGTCGCCGTTGTTTGCATTGCCGATCCTCACGTCCCATCCCAGCAACTCGCCCTTGAACTAGGCCAATCCTTAGGTTGGTCTCTTAAGGTATAACCGAGTTATTATTATTATTACTCCACCAAAATCACTTGCAATTTGGAAATTCATCATCTTGAATTATGGGTTTTGTTTTGTGCAGGTATTTTCAGGACATCAAGAGCTACTAGACAGTGGGCTTTGTGATGCAGTGGTTGTATCGTCTCCAAACATGACTCATCATCAGATTCTAATGGATATTATTAACCACCCAAAACCCCATCATGTTCTGGTCGAGAAGCCACTCTGCACAACAGTTGCTCATTGCAGAGAGGTTTGTTTAACATTGTATAACAATTAATAAATGGATAATTGGCTAGCTTTCTAATTTACTAGATTATTAATTTGTTAGGTAGCGAATGCTGCAAGAAAGAGGTCAGATATGCTTGTGCAAGTTGGATTAGAGTATAGATATATGCCGCCCGTAGCCAAGTTAATTGAAATTGTTAAGGGTGGATCTCTTGGAGATATAAAAATGGTGGCGATTAGAGAACACCGATTTCCATTTTTGGTCAAGGTAAATTGTGCAACTTAGTTTTCCAATTTGCCATTTTACCTATCAATGTTCTTGACTAATGTTTCTAATAGGTTAACAATTGGAACCGGTTCAATGCTAACACAGGAGGTACTCTAGTAGAAAAGTGCTGCCATTTCTTTGATCTGATGAGGCTATTTGCAGGTGCAAATCCTGTTCGAGTTATGGCTTCTGGAGCTATAGATGTTAATCATAAAGACGAAGTATATGATGGCAAGGTAAATTGATATGTTCTTGGCAATTTGATAAAGGTGCTACTTGCAATTTGGAAAAAGTGGGCACCATTTGTTTTTTTAGGAGGAAACTGTGTTAATTCCATCCTCATAAATTGCAGCATTTATATGGATGCTGATATTAGAGGCCAAAGTCCTCCTATTCTGTTCTGTAATTTAGATAACTGTAACTGCTTAGGTTGAGACATGAGAGTTTAAGCTCTAGAAGATTTGATTTTACCCTTCTTGATATTAGATGTTGAACATTTTGTTAGCTTCTTATTCAACTATATCGGGATAACCTTGTGTTCACAATTTTGCTTTTGGATTCAGGTACCAGACATCATTGACAATGCATATGTTATTGTTGAGTTTGACAATGGTTCTAGAGGGATGCTCGATCTTTGCATGTTTGCTGAAGGTAGTAAAAATGAGCAAGAAATATCTGTTGTTGGTGATATTGGAAAGGTAAAGCCATCTCCCCTTCTCTTCTCGCTCTTTTCTTGGACATGCACAAGCACAGACACATACATTTTTGCAATTAATGTTCTGCTACATTATGTTTTCATTCTGGAGCTGCTTGTTTTCAGTTTTCCATTAGGTTCAGATGGACCTTTAGCCAACTTATGCACCCTACTGTGGCCGCCTTCTTATACTCCAGTGATTCTCAGAGGGCAGTGCTGTGCTCTTGAGCATCCTAAATGTCCAAGCATGTTTTTCACTCAGTTTAAATCAACATATTGTGTTATAACAGGGGGAAGCCTTTGTTCCTGAGAGTATTGTTCGCCATGGTGCTCGAACGGCAGGAAGAGATGGTGTCCAGACTTTGAAAGCTGAGGATGACCGAATAAAGTGAGTTGCGTTTCTTTTCTTGTCATTTTTCACCTTCTAACGTTGAAATTCAATGCAGCATTCTTCACTAGTACACATTTTTTCAGGCACCTTTAGTCTTTTCTTTGATTAGGCTTTGACTTGTCTGAAATTTTAACTCATAACCTTTACAACAATCTAGAGTTGTGCCAATGAACCAAAGCTCAATGGTTAGGCTGTATTTAATTTGATTTTGAATCAACTCTTTTCAGATACGAGGGGCTGCATCATGGATCTAGCTATTTGGAACACCTAAACTTCTTGTATGCAATTCGAGCAAAAGGCAAAAAAGTTCCTGCTGTGGATTTGCAAGATGGATTGATTTCTGTGGCTATAGGAGTTGCAGCACAGCTTTCTATTGAGAAGGGTCAATTTGTAACAATTAGGGAAGTCATAGATGAATGAGCAACATTGTAAAATGGTTAGTAAACAATGACTGTGGTTGTTTTGTTCGATCCTTTTGCCCTCCTTGAGTTAAAGAGGAGGCATGTTGTATCATATTGCACAGATCCTGTAAATTATTTATCTGAAATGAGACTTGCTATCTTATTCAATAATCTCAAATTCTCAGCTTTACCAGATTTGCTGAATTTAGTGATATATTTTCACTTGCACCTAAACCTACCAATTTTTGCTCATTACATGGTTTTGATTATTTGACCAATCATGAACACTGGAGTGTTGTGTGTTGCTGTGTTTATTGATGACAAATAAATCAAGTTTTATAAACTCGATAATTCATGTATTGTAATTATAGTTACATTTACCTTGCATCCTAACTTAAAAAACACAAATCAAAGGGAATGAAAAATTTTAAAATTACATGACTTTCTGTGAAAAAGATAAATTTCAAAAAGATTTGCAAAATATTTATGCTAAAACTCTTACGTTCTAGAGGAATAACATTTCATCTTAATAATTCAGAAACTTATACAACAATGAGATGATAAGCTAATACTTAGTTTAGGCAAAAGTATAAATAAGAACATGGTTTCAATTGCAACATTCTCCACATAGAATTACCTTAGAAAAGAAGCAGGTCAAAACGTGGAGCCATTAAAGCCGAAGAAGGAGCGCTGAACATCATAGAATTTGATGTAAAAGCGAGAACTATCAATGGAGAGCTTTGTTTGAAGTATCTCTGCAATAGTTGAACTCAATTTTCCATTAACACTCTGCCCAAGGCCTCCAATGGAGATTAATTCTCCATATGCAGCTGGTTCTTCAGTTCCCGCAAATGCGATAGGAACTCCTCCATTCAGTAAAATCATCACATAAGATTCAGGCTTGCCAATGATTTTAGAAACAGCTTTGGTAGCATCTTTCAGAATATCAGAGCTAGTAACAGCATCCACTGGTATGTTGGTGTAGAGACTCAATGTCGGCATATTTTTCTTTTGTTTTCCTTTTCTTGTTCACTTGTTTCGCGATAAGGAAGAACAAACTGGTTTCGGCCGGGTAATGATACCATTCTAGAACCATCTTGGGCCGTAAGCCCATTAATTTGACTCTCTCGTATACCATTTCTATTGCGCATTTTAGTACACTGGCTCTCGCTCAAAGTAGAGTAAATAGCTCCTATAAAGATGGGTCTGCAATGCGCGCGCATTTGTAAGATTATTCACTCGTTCTAATCGAAGCAAAAAATAAAAAAAAAAATAAAAATGGAAGATGATGGAGGAGAGAGATCGAGTATCGTGATAAGCCTGATAGAAAACAGAGCCAAAGAGGTATTCCTGGAATATGCTTGAAAGTAAAGGAAAATCAGTAAAACTTTCTGTCCATTAACATGCTATTGTAGCTTTGGCTCGCCTTTGAGTTGATTTAAAAATATAAAAGGCTGCTTTATTTTATCTCTCAAATTTTCCTCTTATTTGTGATTATTTGAAATTCTCCTTGAGGAATTATTATTTGTAGAATTTGACTTTTGTTTAATCTTCCTGATACTTGTTTTCGATATAGTTAGGCTCTAACATTAGTATATCTATCTAATCATTTTAATATTAACTTCAGTTTGTAGGCTAGGAACCGATAAATTTTTTTCTAATTAATGTATTAGCGGTGCTATATTTATTTGTTCTCAAATGCTTTTACAGTTTTATTATTTGGCTAAGTTAGCTAAATCACACGACTATTGGAGGTCACATTTAATACAATCTCTTTACTAATTCAAAAACGAAAAAAATAATAGTAATGAATTGCGAAGAAGGATCTGATTTTGCATTGTTTTAGTATATTAGCGCAAAGATATAGCCAGGCAGAATTAGTTCTCAAGTTAATAACATATGATAATAAGAAATTCATGCATTTTGAATCTTTAAAATGATTTGGATTGTTTTAACAGACTGATATAATTTTTTTTTTTTTTATCCAACTTGCAGGTAGGAATGGCTGCTTTTGACTTAAGGTCGGCATCCCTTCATCTGTCTCAGTATATTGAAACCAGCAGCTCGTATCAGAATACCAAAACTCTGTTGCAATTCTATGACCCTATTGTCATCATTGTTCCGCCAAATAAATTAGCTCCAGAAGGAATGGTTGGAATTTCAGAATTGGTGGATCAGTTTTATGCTTCAGTAAAGAAGGTGAGGCCATTAAAGAACTTGAATTTTCTGTTTGCTTCTGACTTTATCTGCACGTGCATGTGTATGCCTGCCTCAAACACATGTTTATGTATTTGTATTCATGTACCAAACTTACTGTTGCTTCTGAATTATTGAAGGTTGTGATGGCCCGCGGCTGCTTTGATGACACCAAGGTTGCACATAAACATCTTTATCAAGAAGTGGTGTTTTATTTCTAGGTGCTAACATTTATATTTCTGTAGAGGTAGTACCATAATAGATACCTTTTTCATTACTAATTCCAGGGTGCTGTGCTGATTAAAAATTTAGCAGCCAAGGAACCTTCAGCACTTGGTCTGGACACTTACTATAAGCAATATTATCTCTGCCTGGCTGCTGCTGCAGCTACTATAAAATGGTACCAAAGAATGTTCAGTATATTTCACCACAATAGGATATTTCACTTTTGCTTTTAGATTTTGTACTGTGTAATTACTCCAGACAAAGCAATTAGCATTTGGTTCTAGAGCCATAGGTTAATTGGTAATTAAATATTCAAACATAAAGCATTCATAGTCTTCTGAATTTTGGGCTAAATAACCATCAGGGTTGATGCGTAAGAACTAAGATATGTTTCTCATTTTACAAGATCACCTTAAAAAACTAAACCAACTTCTGCATTTTTATGCTTATTGCGGGCAACAGTTTTTATTCATGCAACTAAATTTTTGCACTTGATCATGTATCAGTTTGGTTGTTGAATCCATAAGATTGTGCATAATTGATAGAACAATTTCATTGTGAATATACTTGTTTTGTAATTGAACATATGAAAATGATTCTGTATGCTTCAATTGTTACCTTAAAGCATACTTACTGCAATTCTTGTCATTATTGCAATTTGTCAGAAATATATTCTGCCATTGCAAATAGAAAGTAGATATCATATTAGGACTCATTGCTTGAGTTGAATTGAAATTTCTCTTTTTACGTTTCTGTCAATCCATATGAGAGTGAATGGAGAATCAATGCTGTGGTTCTGGGGCTGATACTTATCAGATAGAACAGCAAAAATGAATAAAACTTAACTCTCTAATTCTGCATGTGTGCATCTGAGAATCATTTCCTGTAAATGGTGTATTTATCAGAAAGAAAGTTTAGATTAAAGGAACATGATGAATAATTGTTCTTCTGCTTAGAAGATCAAAGCTTAAAACCCTGGAAATTGTCCTATTTAGAATCGTTAAAAATTATACTGTCATGTTGCAGTTTGAGCCCAAAATTATGCATGTTTTGTTTCTCTCATCCTTTTTCATGCTGGAATCTCCTTATCATGGTCAAATAATTTATTTTTCTTAAAATTTGTGATGACTAAGTTTGCTATTATCATTATCTTTGTATTATTTAGTTACAACTTGCAATTGATTTTAATAGAGAAATTCTGAATGTTATACACAGGACAGAAGCTGAGAAAGGGGTCATTGTTACGAACCATTCGTTATTGGTATGGACTCTGTAATGCATGTTCTTTTGTCGCCTGAACAAAGTAATAAATAATTTAGCACTATCTAGAATGATGCCTTATGAACTATCAACTTTTCCTCTTACGGATTTTCAATATCCTATATTCTCACTGCTTTCTGTTTCAAATTCCAGAGCCCTTTCTCTTTGGATAAGCATGCATATGGCGGATCTATTAACACCCAAAATTGAGCAGTTATCATAAATATTATAACTAATAGCACCCTGCAGTTTTTTTTTACGTGGTAATTTGGTTGTTTGGGCCAACTAACGTTGATCATGGACATTTGTGCTTTACCTTGAAGTATCTGTCATGATTGTCAAATCTGACCGGTAGTACTCTGAGTTAAGTATTTGGCTTGAGCTATATTAAACCAAAATATAGGCAGTCCTGCTCTCAGAAAATCATGCCAAAACACAACTCAGTTTTGGAAATTATCCAAAACAACGAAGAAGTTCCTTCCTATAAGATGTATATTAATTTCAGTTTGTGCCTTCAGAATTCAGTTGAGGAAGTCATTATAAGTTATCCATCCGCGTGCATGCTGACAAAATAAGGAAGAAGGATTCTGAATTCTGATATTTATTTGTGGAATTCTTGCTAGCACAGGTTACATTTAATGGATCATTTGACCACATGAACATTGATTCAACCAGGTAAGTTTATTTACTTTTCTTTTCTGGATGTTTGCCTCAGTTTCCACTATGGATTGGTTTCGATGATATTTTGAATTGCTATGAAAATGATATTTCGTTTGGGAACATTTCTGGGGGAAGCATGCATCATGTTTGGTACCTCTTTCAAGTTCTATGAGATTTCATGGCTGCAATTTTTGGCAGTGTCCAGAATTTGGAAATCATCGAGCCACTTCATTCTTCCCTTTGGGGCACAACAAACAAGAAAAGAAGTCTATTCCATATGCTTAAGACAACAAAAACAGTAGGTGGGTAAGTGAACAATTAATCAACTTAGTGAGCAAATTGGTTCTCAAGCATGGAAGCAATACATGTAGAAGTTTGACAAGTTGTTTTGGTAGTGCATGATCTTTATTTCTTTTCATAAGACTTTTGGGAGTGATAATGAGTTGGAATCTCCAGGACTAGACTTCTACGTGCCAATCTGTTGCAGCCACTAAAAGATATTGAAACTATCAACACCCGTCTTGATTGTCTGGTTAGTGTCTAATTCCACTGTCTTCGATAACTAGAAAGGAGTTAGGCATGAGTTTATCCTTTTATAAGATGCACCTTCTTCAAATGCATTTGCAGTTTTCTTCACAAGTAGCTGTAGGGATATTTGTTTTCACATAGACCACATACTTCACAGAATCAGAAACCTCAGAGAATGACCAAATGGTTATTGTCTCCATAGATTGACTTTAGCGCGGATGCAAATATTTTCAGGATTGCTCTGGGAGTGACACTGAATTTGTTGACCACATTGAGGACCACTAGAAAGCATAAGAATAAGAGGGGAGGGAGTGGGGAGACAAGACACACACCTACACTCAAATGGAGGGGGGAAAAAAAAAAGAGGGGGATTGGGCAGACTCATTTCTGTACTTCTTAAATTTAGGTTTCTCCAGAAGATAAGTTCATTTATAAAACATAGTTTAACCTTGCTCATACTTGCTTGATAAGTTATGGATAGTTATATCATAAACCAAAATCGTGGCTAAGTTTGACACTCAAGTTTAGGTCAAAAATTTATTGGTGACTAAACATACATCAGCAGTCTAATTTATATTCCTTTATTATCTTGTATAATCATTCCAAATACTGCTCAGCAGCATGACACATGAAATTATGGTTCCCTGAGATTTTCATTTGGTGAAAGATCTAAATTATTTCATGCTTGTTGTTTAGATTGGCCCTTGCTCTAGTTCACTGGATTTCATGGAAGGAACATCTTGAAACTCTGTTTTAGTCTGGAACCTTTTTTTAATCATTTGATATTCAGGATGAGCTGATGAGCAATGAACAACTGTTCTTTGGACTCTCTCAGGTTCTGCGCAAGTTCCCAAAAGAGACTGGTAATAAAAAAGCTAACATTGAACTGAAACTACATGGTGGAATACAAATTTCTGCAAGAAAGTTATCTAACTCCGACTTTGTTTATGTTCTTTTTTAGATAGAGTACTGTGTCATTTTTGCTTTAAGCCAAAGAAGGTTACAAATGGGGTTTTAGGCACTGATAATGGTAGAAGGAGCCAGGTGTTGATTTCAAGTATTATTCTGCTTAAAACTGCTTTAGATGCCTTGCCATTACTCTCAAAGGTATATTTTTCAATCTGTAGCATGCACCTTATGGTGCTTCTAGAACTCATAAATTTGAAGTAATGTTATTTAATCCTTTCAGGTGCTTAAAGATGCAAAAAGTTTTCTTCTTGCAAATGTTTACAAGACTGTATGTGAAAATGAGAAATATGCTTTCATCAGAAATAGGTATATTCCTTGCTGGTTGTTGAATTTATGTATTATTCTATCAACTAAAATAGAATTGAAGAGTATACTACCTACTTTTGATTTTCCAAATCTTTGTCAGCCAACTAGTTTTAGTCAAAATATGGGCTAACGGAATATTACATGTTGATGTCAGAATTTATGAAGAATTTTTTTGTGCTAAATGGAATGCAATGTAAAGCAATGGAGCCCCATCTTTCTGTTGCAATATTAAGTGCTTGCCAATGTTGAACCTGCTAGATATTCAGGCTCTTCCACAATCAATTGCTTGACCCTTATTGAGAAAAACTTTCCATTGTTTGTTCACTTATAATTTAGTTTTTTTTTTAAAATTTTTTTTATGTTCATACTAAAGATAATGGTGGTGATATGGATAATAGTGAAACAATCTTACTATTATTGACGCATGACGATGAAGTAAGTATCATCATCCAATTAGTTCACGTTCACCTGTTAGAAATACTTTTCCGGGATTTGTTTTTACTGTAGTTCTATTATTTTTTTTTTTTTTGCCTTTAGTTACCCCCAAGAGGATTTGAACCTGGGACTTTTGATCTTTGGTGACATTACCTCACCACTAGGCCAACCCCCTTGGGTTACTGTAGTTCTATTATACACAATAGAATACTTTGTCAATGATATGCTGTCCTGTTTATAGTGCACACACATGACACATCCAATCTTATTAGACATTTGATTATGACTGTGAACTACTTCACTTACTTTCTGAAAAGGATCTCTTTGTCTCCTTTTCTTTCTCTCCCTTAAGAATCGGGGAGGTGATAGATGAAGATGTGCTTCATGCACGGGTTCCTTTTGTTGCCCGAACACAGCAATGTTTTGCTGTCAAAGCTGGTGTTGATGGACTTTTGGATATTGCACGGAGAACGTTTTGTGATACTAGTGAAGGTTTCTACAATCTATGTTCTTTTACGTTTCATTTTAAAAGAAATTATGTTTCTCTCCATTGATATTCATCTTGTTTTTGTTGTTACCTTTTCAATTATGATAGCTGTACACAATCTTGCAAATAAGTATCGCGAAGAATTCAAGTTGCCAAATTTGAAACTTCCATTTAACAATAGACAAGGCTTTTACTTCAGCATTCCACGTAAGGACATCCAGGGAAATCTTCCAAGCAAGTTCATTCAGGTTGTGGAGAACATCTGTTTCTGCTTATTGATTATGATAACAAAAATCTCCTCGCTAACCATCAATTTATTTGCTTATGGAACATTATTCAGGTCCTAAAACATGGAAACAATGTACACTGCTCTACTTTAGAACTTTCTTCTGTGAGTATCATCTTTATCTCTAGTTGAATTCAATCTATGATTTTATGTGAAATTTTGTAATCAACTGTTGTGAGAAGGTGGTGATACTGTTTCATAGTCGATTAGATTTCTGCTTAATATAATGCATATGAGATTAGGAATGCAGGTTTACTGCCTCTTTCTGTTGATCTGATGAACTTAGAGAACCACAATATGCTCTTTGACTGTCTTATTGAGAAGAAGTGATGCATGTCATATTAACTTTGTGCTTATTTGTTACTATCTTAAGATAGCGTTAATGGTACATGCAAAATAATTGCTGTGCAAATGGTGGCATGTGTTCCTGCTAACAGTTGATGCTGCACTCCTGGAATGTACTATTGTAATGTTGGAGAGATCCATGTGGTAAAGGCACGACTCTAGTCTAGAGGATTGCTCATGTGTCCAGTCTACTATTTTTTCTATGTTTCTGAGAAAAAATTCCAAATTTGATCAATGTTTATCCATATGATTGGAAAGAAATCATATATGTCAGAGGGGATGATTCAAAATAGATTGGCTAAAATGATAATCTTTAACATTACTCCTGTGCCAGTCCAGCTGATTAACAAATTTTCTTAAATCTCAATATACATGTTTATGATGTACATTTGTTTGCTTTAGTGTTTTATCTCAAGCCATTGTTCTTACATTTTCCTTATTAGACAACAGACCAAGAAATTTGAAGTAAACTTCTAATTCTGTTCATATGAATAGTTGTGTCAAAATATGGTATTGTGTAATATGCAATTGCTTGATTGTGATGTCCCTGTTTTCAGTGCATGCCTTGTTTATTTCCTGCTGGATATAAATACCTTTATGAATTTCTTATTATTTGAAATGGCTGGATTGTGGAAGGTTTTCATTTAGTTTGCTCTGTTGCATTCCTTTTGCAGCTGAATGTCAGAAATAAGTCTGCAGCCGAAGAGTGCTATTTAAGAACAGAAGTTTGCCTTGAAGGTGCATCTTGGTTATGAACTTCATATATGTGCTTATCCCTTCATCTTTATGGAGCATTCTGTTAATATTTAACATGCCTGTTGATTTTACTGAGACCTTTAGGAGCCTGCTGTCTTGATGGTAAACAACTAGTTAGTATATGCAAAGTCTCATGCATAGATCTAATTTATATTAGCTTATAGGAAAATGTTCCATTACTGTGCTTGGCTGGTACTGGAATCATGTTAATTTTTGGAGTTGTGGAGAGGAAAGTTCATCTTTTGCCTTAAATAAATGGTTTGTGACTGTTATTGAACTATTAATATGGTTTGTCATTTTTCCATCATAGTAGTTCTCTTCTTATTTGAGCTTGTTTATATTTTTTTAATGCATACGTATAAGTCATTGAACTATAAAGTTTCGAGCTTCTCACTTTACAAATTTATAGCAAATCTTTCTACTTGTATCTCTAACAGACCCTCACATGAAAAACCCTTTAGGCTTGGATCATGGAGTCTTAAAACTGGATCTGTTTTTGACATTATGCTAGTAACACGTCAAAGAATCATTCAACCTAGAAGTTAAATTTTGTAGGGGAAGGCCCAAGTAGAAAGATTTGTAGCGTCTTTTTTACATTCTGCTCTTGCAAGTTTCCTTTTCTGTACTATTAGCATAGTGGGAATCTGCATCTCATGAATGGGCTACTAAAAGTGATGCAGTACAGTTTCACCAATTCTACTAACTAACAAATTGTAACGTAAGGGCTTCTTTTTCCTCTGGGAAATTGAGCAATTGACGGGAAGCATATTCCTGTGAACACTTGGGTAATTAATGAGAACAATATTCCTATGAACACATTCCATCCTCAACACTCATTATGCATCCCATCTTGCATTCTCTTTCCTCATACATATTTCCGCCTGATTTCAGCTCTGCTAGATGCTATAAGGGAGAATGTCTGTGCACTCTCGCTGCTTGCTGAGGTTTTGTGCCTTCTAGATATGATTGTTAATTCATTTGCTCATACAATATCTACTAAGCTTGTTGACCGATATACCAGGCCAGAATTTACAAGTAAGCTATTTCCTGTCCTAGAATATTATGTGATCGAGGGGATTGTGCGTGTCTAATAATTTGCTATACTGGTAGGTAGTGGCCCATTGGCTATTGATGCTGGAAGACACCCTATATTGGAGAGCATACATAATGACTTTGTTGTAAGTGACTTTGTCTTGCGTAATTTCATTGCTTGTGCATGTCCTTTCTCGTACTGAACTTCGAAACATATCATTTTACTGGTTTTCTTGCATTTGCAAATCAGTTAACATTTTACTGAATGAAAGCAATTTTTGGCAGCCCAACAATCTCTTTATTTCAGAAGCATCAAACATGGTCATTGTCATGGGCCCAAACATGTAAGTAGCATCTTCATTTGAAGCTGCACCAAATTGAATATTAAATCTCTTATTTTGTTGTGCAGTTATTACGAAATGTTTTTTTGGTCTTTTGAGAGTCATTTGACCTATTACAGGCTGTTTAAGCCCTTTGCTTGATCACATGCTATGGTGTCTGTCTCCTCTATTTAATAAAACCAGAAATTGGCTGTGCAAGAGTTGCCATGGGTACACCATATTTCACACGATGTCTGTCACTGCTTTCTCACTGTCAAGTCGAAGTGAACCAGATAAATAATGGGGATAGTTCCTTTCCTTGTAATGGCCTGACTAATGTATCCCGAAAGATTTTACTGCATTAGGGGCTTTAAGTAAGGTATCATGTTGTAGCTTGTAGAGAATTGAATTTTGCAGAAAAAAGGGTAGGTGAATTTGAAAATTTAGCTTTTTCCAGTGCATACTATTTGATGTGGAGAGGATGATCTCAAGTGTTATTACTCTTCTGCTTGCCGTGAATTATTTCTGCAGGAGTGGGAAGAGCACCTATCTTCAACAAGTTTGTCTTCTTGTTATTCTGGCTCAGATTGGTTGTTATGTTCCTGCTCGCTTCTCAAGTATAAGGGTAGTTGATCGCATATTTACACGGATGGGTTCAGTGGATAATCTTGAATCAAACTCCAGTACGGTACAATTTTTTAGCTTGAATCTTGAAAATTGTTATTAGCCCTTTTCTTATATCCTATTCAAACTAGAAACTATGATAAATACAAGTTACCTCATCACATTTGCATGTCACTTGATAATTTATGGAAAACAACTACAACAAGCTACTAGTGTTGGTCTCTTATATTTGAAACAACTGCAAAGTTCCAAGATACCGCCAAAATTCAGAACTCAAGTGTTGCTTACGTCTAACATTTCCATTATTTGTAAACTCATGTATGTGGAGTGTATGACGATGAATTGTTACCTACAATTTTATACCTCATTGAACTAGTAAATTAATGACTGGTTTATTTTTACCCAATTAGGAGGAAATGGAGACTCCATTTTCAATGCCTAAAATTGTTGTTGTTTCGGTGTTAATTTAAGACACCGAGCAACAAAGAGATATTGCATCAAATGTATGTAGAGCATTTCTGAAGATGAGAACTATCATATCATTGGCTGAAATATAGAAAGAAATTACCTCCTGATATTTTTAGTTTTGATGCTACAGTTTATGACGGAGATGAAAGAAACCGCTTTTGTCATGCAGAACGTCTCCCAAAGGTGAAATAGCACATGCTCTTCCTACCAAGAAATGTAACATAATATATAGATGCACTCACACATGCGTAAACCTCATTTTCTTTGTTAACAGAAGTCTAATCATCATGGATGAACTTGGGAGAGCTACCTCATCTTGTGATGGATTTGCAATTGCCTGGAGCTGCTGTGAGCAATTGTTATCACTTAAAGCGTAATCTTTTCTCACAAATTCTTATTGCCATGCTTTCTATAAACAATTTTGACCTGATAATAACATATGCTTCTACAAACATCAGTCAATGCGTGGCTGCTTCTTAATTGCAGCACACAAGATGCCCGTCTCAAATATTAAAATAAATATTTGATCAATTTTGTACTCATAAAAACACATATATGCTAATATTTGCATATGATTCAACCATGCCAATGACATTGACTTAAAAAATAGATTAGCACTAACACATAAGTAAACATACCCGTTTGGCCTATAATCCAGTTAGGCAGGCAGCTCCTGGTCATTAAAAGAAGTTTAAATACATAGAATTCTCTAACAGCAAAATTGATGTCGGAATTCACCCTAAGATTGAAGATACTATTTCACACATTTTATAATGAATGATGCTTCTGTCAATCAGTTCTCCTAAATAATTGCTGGAGTTTTTTCTAGCTGAGAAGCAGTTGTTTTGGCAGACCTTTTTTTTTTTTTCAGTTTAAAGGCCAAGCAGATGCATATTTTTACTCATTTCAACCTCTTTTATTGTGGAATTGCTTTGTGGAATAACAAGTGCTATTTGTGGAATTGCTTTCTTCTTGTACCATCATTTTCAGGTACACCATATTTGCTACTCATATGGAGAACCTATCAGAACTGGCGACAATCTATCCCAACGTCAAGCTTCTTCACTTGGATGTTGCCATAAAAAACAACCGTTTAGATTTCAAGGTAGTACCTTCAGACATGTAGTCTGACATGATCTTTGGCTGGATTACTGATTAAAATTTTGATTCACCCAGTTTCAACTCAAGGACGGACCAAGGCATGTACCACATTATGGCCTTCTATTAGCAGAAGTTGCAGGCCTACCAAGCTCAGTTATTGAAACAGCACGGTGCATCACATCAAAGATCAAGGAAAAGGTATTGATTCAAGTTTAACGATTTATTACAAGGCAATAGTACTTGATTCAAGATATGTTTTTATGCATTTTTAGCTAAAAGATGAGTCAACATTTTCGTAATAATTTATCATAAAAAAAATATTTTTGTAATAGTTAGCTTTTAAATTAAATTAAATCTATTTAAAAGCAGGTAAGTTTTGGTATCTTGTAGCCATGAAACAGCGCTTTCCCCGTTTCCATGTGACAAGTGCTGAAAAGATAATTTACCAATTGATATAGCTAGGTCAAAGATGTAATAACTTGACTTGTAGGAATTTTATTCAGGAAACAGAGCAAATGGAGGTAAACTGCCACAGGTATCAAGAACTGCAGATGTTGTATCGAGTTGCTCAACGACTAATTTGCTTAAAGTATTCGAGTCAAGACGAGGACTCCATTCGGCAAGCCTTACAGAATCTTAAAGAGAGTTATATGAACGGAACGCTCCCCTGAATAATTTGTATTCCGCCCATGTTAATATTTTAGGCATTTCATGGTTCATGCACGGTTATTATGTAAGCCCATCAGAGATGTATTTTCATGCAAAAAATCAAATTAGACATGGAAAAGATGCAACCCTACCGTAATATGAAGATTTAAGTTTCCTAACTCGCACAATAATATGAATTTCATAGATATAAATCTGAGTTGAAAATTTTAAGAATCTAATCACTCCAATAAAATTCTTTATTCTTTTTTTTGATAAAAATGAGATCATTCGTCCCAATCAGTACAGAGAAGGGCAACCCTCGTGTTATTTGAAAATCATTAGAAGAAAATTAAAATAAAATCTGAAATCATTAGCTACAGCATTTAAACAAACAACTCCATAGCAAGACACAGTTTGTCGAGAGCTCAAGGAATGTGATTCCCTACCAAAATAACACCCAAATAAAGCATAATCAAGAAACTCAACATTTAACTCAGATTGGTGGGATTCCAAAACATAGGTCTTTTAAGTATTTCAATATCCAAAATTTGAAACTCAAAATAATTACTATGTTCTCCAGACAAAATCCATAAAGTAAAACTTCCAAGAACATCAATAAACTCAACGGTAGCGACGAAGCGATAGAGTGTTGTTTCTCTTCCAGGTTGCTCTGCGAGAAGGACGATTCTTGTGGTATAGATGTCCCCTACCACGTAGACCCCTATATTTCTTGCCAGCAGATGTGAGACCTCGGAGCTCCCTGTGCTTATGAACTGGATTACATAGCCAGTTGATTCTTGGGTCATTTCTGATAGCATTATGAGCTACATCAACTAAGATCACCTCAAAATACTTGTAAGTAGAATCCTGTACCAGAAGACATACTGAGTCAAATGAAAAAAATTATTTAATTATGCAAAGGTAATAATACTTATCAAGTCAGCCAACAGACCTCATTAATCCAGTAGGAATTGAGAACCCTGAGACCACCCAATTTCCTACCAGCACGCTCTTCTGCAACAGACCTCTTGCTACGCTGAAACTTCAGTTGAGTCACACCCTGGTTGGTGGGCTTGCCATAGACAATACCCTTGGGAACAGGCCTCTTCCTGCCACCACGTCTGACGCGAATACGATAGATAACATAACCCTGAAAGAATTTAATGGAGTCATCATCCAAGGCCTCAGTCTAAAACGGTAAAACCATTCATCTCTTTGTAAAGACAAAACTTTCAAGATCAAAGCAACTGAAATTCAAACACACTCATAAGATAACACAGAATCAGAAAAGAACACATCAAGATAAAATTTTAACGGTGTCAATATCAGGAAATGCTTCCTAACACAATGTATTCCAACATGAAAGGAGAAAATAAAGATGAAGTTAGAAATGGGATCAAATTGTATCAGATCTTGACAAAAGTGAATTCGGTGTAATAGAGAATCCACTTGGTCAGACGATCGATTAAACTTAATATAGCTGGTTTCAGGGGGCATCTTATCATTATATACATATGCACCCTCCAAGGGAGAAATGAATATGCATCAAGACACTACTGAACCAGCAAAGATGACATGCTAAAAGAAAGTACATGTCGTTCATCAATGAAATAACATAATGCATAATGGTGTATATATTGTAAGAACCCATAAATGGAACCCTAAATTACAACTTAGCTTTCCCAAACGAGATGAAAATAACTTGAAGCTCCAACACTAGACAGAAAATGGAAAATTCCAGCATTACCTGTTTGGCCTTATAACCCAAACGACGAGCCTTATCAGGACGTGTTGGACGGGTAACGCGGACAATTGAAGGATGCTGGCGGTATTCCCAGCACCTTACCCTCTGCAAAAACCTCATCACATCAGACTGCTTCTTCCTCCATAGCTCAGAAATGTACTTATACGCCCCTATCATCATCACAACAATGGTGTAAAAACATAGAACCACACAAAAACTAAAATATTTAAATGTGACTTAAATAATCTCAGTTAACAAAACATTATAAACTTCATCATTTCGTAAAATTGATTTTTCTCCTTAAGCTCATCATTTCCTATTTTCTATTTAGGTAGGAAAACACAAAAAAAAAAAATGCCTTTAGCAATCGATCCTAGAGCTTACTGTTAAACTATAGCAAGAATTACTTTCCATAGCTACAATCATACAAGAAATAGATAAGGAAATAGCGGAAATGGCGAATGAATAACTATGGGATAACAAATAGATCAAACAAATGGTTAAATTGAAAGAAACGACATAACATTTAACTGAACAATATAACCAACTCTGCAAATCAAAAAGCCAGTAAAAGAAACAGCTGCATTGGAATCGAAGAATGCATGATGAACCAGGAACTATCAACAAAGATAGGGAGAAAGAGACAGTACCCATTGGATCGGAGCTCAGCTGGGCTGCGCTGCTGCTGATTACAGTTTAACTCACAAAGAGTTTAGGGTTTGCGAAGAAAACCCTCGTCTTTCTTATAAACTTAGAGACTGGAGATCTAGGCCGTCCATTTTCGACATAATCCGGCGTTTTCTTTCTAACAGCAGTAACGACGGCGTTTTTGTTGACCTAAGATTAACACTCTATATGCTGAGCTCCGAAGAGCCCAGACCTTATATGGGTTTTGAACGATCTAAGTTGGGCTATGATCGGACCCCAAGGCCCAATTTAACATGAAAACGTGGCGTTTTAATAGTTCGATGATGCTGCTGACCGGCGTCTGTTGGTGTAGACTCGTTTATACGTGGCAAATTCAGAATGGTTAATAACTTCTACAGCTTTTACACAGAGTAATACAGGAAATTTACTCCTCTCAGTTCTCTCTAGCACATTTGCAGTACCAAAAATGGCGGCCACTTCCTCATCTCTCTCGTTGAACCCTAAAACCTCCATAGCCACCTTCGTTTCCAAATCCAACCTCTTTGTCTCTTCTCCTTGCTCTCTAAACCTCCCCTCTGCTCATTCACAATCCACTTTCAAATCTCTCACCTCCCACGCACGTCCTGCCATTGTTCCACGCGCCGCCGCCACTCCCTCCTCGGCCACCTCCACTAATGGAACTACCTTCCATGGGCTCTGCTACGTCGTTGGGGATAACATTGACACCGATCAAATCATTCCAGCCGAGTATCTAACCCTTGTACCATCAAACCCGGAAGAATACGAAAAGCTTGGCTCTTATGCGTTGTGTGGCCTTCCGGCGTCTTATGAGACCAGGTTCGTTGAACCGGATGAAATGAAGACGAAATACTCCATAGTAATTGGAGGCGACAATTTCGGATGCGGATCATCGCGTGAGCACGCGCCGGTGGCTCTCGGTGCGGCGGGAGTCGCGGCTGTGGTGGCGGAATCTTATGCTCGGATCTTCTTCAGGAACTCGGTGGCCACGGGAGAAATTTATCCTCTGGAATCAGAGGTTAGGATCTGTGAGGAATGCAAAACTGGAGATGTGGTGACTATTCAGCTAGGAGATGGTCGTTTGATTAATCACACTACTGGAAAGGAGTACAAACTGAAGCCAATTGGAGATGCTGGACCGGTGATTGAGGCTGGAGGGATTTTTGCCTACGCTAGGAAGACCGGCATGATTCCAGCACAATCCGCTTGAAATTTAGGTATTTAAAAGTATCTGTGCTTATCATTTTCTAGCATAAAGCTTAAATTGTTTATCTGAAACCATGTTTTTCAATCGTTTTGTTATGGGAGACAAATAACATTGGCTAATATTGATTAGAAATTTTGTTCATTTGGATCATTTAGTTGCTCACTTTAGGATATATGTGATACAGAACTAGCAGCAGGTTGTTCCACAGATTGAAATATCGATGATTTGATTTGGATTGTTCATGCCTATATTGCAAAATTGAATCACCTGTTGATGCCTCTTTGGATTTGTCATCAAATTATGTTTCTTTGTATGCAGGTGTTTTTTGCTGGCATACCGTAGTTTATTTGCTTTTGCTCAACATGGGGAACTCAAATTTCTTGGAACTCAATTTATGCATTCTAGTGCAACATTTCTTCTTAGCTTGCTGATATCTCAGGGTTTGCTATGTAATGTGGTCAAGCTTTTCACTGTTGGGTTCCTTTCTTGTTTGTTGTTTGTTTTAGTTGTCATATCCAAATAAATATGACTTGTGTTTGTAATTTTGAGTTTATAGAAGTCACTTCCTCCGTTGTGTTTATATACTAATATTCCATTATTAAGAAGCATGTCTTTTGGCCAAAATCTCTCCAAAATGGCTTGAACATTTCAATATTTGATTACATAATCCTATGCACTAAGTGTTTGTGGTTGGGGGGAGTATAGAGTATGATAAGATTTGATGTCCATATTTTGATTAGTTTAGGCATGAAAAGGAAAATAATCTTTGAAAAGTGGAATTTGAATTTGATTAAGGCATATTAGTATAGTAGCGTAATGAAACAAAATGGTTGGTGAAATTTAACCTCATGTTTGGATGGTGTAGAGAGTAATTTAGGATCAAGTAATAAACTTAGAGTATTTTATCTTAGTACAGTAATTTTTTTTTTTTAATTATAATTCTATTTTCAACCACTGTATTCATATGAGGCAAGTGTTGATACAGCTGCCCCATATTTAGGCATTTAGGATTTGATCATTACTTTCCCCTTTTTTCTAACTGAAAACCGTTGTATTTATAATATAACATTTCAATATTGTTTTTGAAGTTAGAAAATGTTTATCGAGTTCGCATGGTTAAAAATAATCAATGATTTTTTTTTAATCAATGTTTTTGAAAAGTTTGAAATTGTAAATTACTAAATTTATATGGAGTATGGAAGGTTTTTTCCAAAAGAAATTTCGCAATATAAATGAAGCAATAGGAAGTTAGAAAATACAAACAAACAGAGAGGTAACAGAAGACAAAACTCAGCTAACTTCTTTATTGATTCTGCAAATATATATACAGGTTTTACAAAGCAACGTGCTAATCTAAAAATAGGCAACAACTAGTAAACGTGCCAACTAAAAAGTAGGCAACAACTAGAAAGTGGACCGTTAACTTTTACTAAGTCAAAGATAAAAGATTACGTAGAATTCTTAACAATTATGATATAGACTCTAGCAAACCTCCTAAAATAGCTCAATTGCTCCATATCCGGCAAAAAGAAGGCTGATAACACCAGAAGGCCGATCACGAGGAGTGAATGGCGAAGGAGCATCAAATCTGTCTCAAAAGCTTGAACAAGAAAATCATCTGAATAAAAAATAGCAATTGGTTGTGTATATCAAAAGGAATGAAAAATCGAAAGTTCTAGGGTTTTGAATCTGAAAATATTTCGGAAGCATTAAAAGATGAAAAAAAGGGCAAGAATTTTGAGGCTCTAAATAAAATCGTATAATTGTTTGAGCATCTCTTGCAAGATAAGAAAAAAGCCCTTCTAGTTCGTAAGAGCTTTTTCGTTAGTCAGGCAAAACTGTAGGGGAGAAGAAGAATGAAAACTATCAGGTGGGAAAGATTAGGAGGACCGAAAAAATAAGTTGAGTTAATTTGTCCAACCAAACCTATGCCGAGCTATTTTTGTCCCTAAAACTATTGAATGGTCTATTTTTGTCAATTAAGTTTAAATATGGGTTATTTTTTCGATTTTCTCTGATTTTTAATTATTTAGATAATAGTTTACCAACAACAAATAAGAGCAAAAAATAACTATTCAAATGGTTAAATGATATTCAAATAATTAGTTTTACAAACACACCCTAAGTGGTGTTTTTAGAAAATGGTGGTCATTGATTTATTATTTATAAGTTATTTGAAATTATAAATTGTTTAAAAATAAATTAAAATGTAGTTTTTAAAATATCTCCTCCCTTATTCTTCCATCACCACAAGTACAGCCATATTAATCCTCATTTGAAATCTCTTCCTCGGTCTTCGGTAATAAGAAACTGCTTATCTTCGAATTGGACTCCAATACTATTGTCAGGTGGCTAACCTAGAACCTCTTTGACAATTTTGTCATCTAGTAGATATAGCCCACAAACATATGAAGCTTTTAGGTATACATCATATCTATAATATTCCAAGAACGGTTAATAAGTTTACTGACTCTCTTGCCAAATTGGGTCTATCTAGGAATTCAGATTTTATAGCAAACCTCATGTAATTTTTTTAAATAAACTCATGTAATCTTTCTTTCATTGATAAAAGTCTCAGCTTATCAAAAAAAGGAAAAACAAATCCTCCTTCGGTAATTTGAAACTATTTTGTATGTATTACACAAGTAATTTTGGAGAATAAAATTGAAATCATAAGAAATCCATGTCATTTTAAGATCTCCAATGCTAATATAAATTGCAGCAGATGTGTTGATTAAAATAAAATTTTTGAACGGTTACGCGGCTGAACATTTATTTGTAGAGTTTCACTCTTAAAAAACCATCTCCAATGTAACATCTTACACTCTTTGTTTTATATTAAATCTTTTAGGTTTCTTTCTTTTTTTTCATAGAAATCCTTCATATTTTTAATGTGGTGGCTGTTGGTTGGCTTTTACTTTTTTAACATCAAATTAATTTTTTTAGTTAAATTATTAGAGCTTGAAATACTAACCTTAGGCGAAGGAGGTGCATCAGTCTAACCATTTGAGCTAAATGTTGTTTGCTGCTAGTTGGCTGCTAATGTGGCATGCTGATTGGACTTCAACTTTGACTTATGGTCTGATTTGACTTGTTTTATTCAATTAGGTCCGGTTTGAGCTAATTTTGGCTTCTGCTTCCCTTTTTAGTTCTATTTCCAGCCTTTTGGACTTGATGTTCAAGGCAAAGTGCATTTGCGGCTAAGATTTACATATCGCACTGAGAAATCGCGTTGTCAAACTGGTAGAAAGGCTTGAATAATGTTCGATTCCAGCTGATGAATTAGAAAAAGATTTTGATTGTGTTGATTTATGTGTGAGGCTTTGTGGGTTCGCCCCGGCCTTGAGCCCAGTAGATTGGACTTGTGGTAACAAATTTTGTTATTCACATTCGATGAAATAGATTTTTTAGGTAATTTTTGGGGACATGACAAAAAATAGCTCAAAAATATAGTATCATAAACAAAAATAGTTCGGTCAAGTTTCTATTGACAAAAATAGCCTAGTTAAGTTTTTATTAACAAAAATAATCTGCATAATGTTTTCATTGAAAAAAATAGCACATCTAAAAAATAACTAAAATAACCACATATAACAGTAATTCTTTAAAAAAAAATAAACAATAATTTTTACAAAAATAAAACAACAAATATAAAATGAATAAAACTATACAAGAGTTCTACAAAAATTGTTCAATAGAAAATCAATAAACACAGAAAACCAATATAAAAATATGAAAAAAAATTCAGCAAAATCAAATAAAATAAATATTATACACAAATTGTTCTATAGTTATGCAACAGTAGTTCATCTTCAAATTACAATTGCAATTATCAATATTATATTATTCATTGCATCAAATCAGCCCTTCTTTTATTCCACACAGCCTAGAAACAATTTGTGTTAAGTTTAAATATGGGCTATTTTTTTGGTTTTCTCAGATTTTTAATTATTTAGATAACAATTTATAAACAACTAATAAGTTCAAAAAAAAAAAACTATTGAAACAGTTAAATGATATTTAACTAATTAGTTTTACAAACACTCCCTAAGTGGTGTTTTTAGAAAATGGTGGTCATCGATTTATTATTTATAAGTTATTTGAAATTATAAATTGTTTAAAAATAAATTAAAATTTCTATCACCACAAGTACAACCATATTAATCCTCATTTGAAATCTCTTCCTCGGTATTCGATAATCAGAAACTTCTTATCTTCGAATCGGACTCTAGTAATACTGTCAGGTGGCTCTTAAACTCAGAATCTCCTTGGCAATTCTGGCATCTTATAGATATAGCCCACAAACATCTGAAGCTTTTAGACACACATCATATCTGTAATATTCCAAGAACGGTTAATAAGTTTGCTGACTCTCTTGCCAAATTGAGTTTATATAGGAATTCGAATTTTATAACAAGCCTCATGTAATTTTTTTAAATAAACTCATGTAATCTTTCTTTAATTAATAAAAGTCTCAGCTTATCAAACAAAAGAAAAAAAGAAAAAAAAATCCTCTTGTAATTTGAAACTATTTTGTATGTATTACACAAGTAATTTTGGAGATGATATGACCAGCCAACCTAAAGCTATATTCATTAAATTCAATACTTAAGGTATATTTGTATGTATTATACACGTGAGTAACGCGGTTCCAAGAAGACATGCACTGATTTGTGGATCACGATGATTTAGTTGCTGAATGTTCACCACATATTGGAACTTTCTAGGATTGTGTTCCCATTTAGAAAATAAAATATAAAAATAGTTTGTTTCATTTTTTTTTTTGGCAAAGAAAATTGTTTGTTTCTTTATTTTGGAAATATTCTATTGCCATGTGTAGAATGATAAATTCCCATTTATATTTTTGTAAGTTATTAAGAATATTAGCCTTGTTAGTAATAATAGGTTGGGGCAATTTAATTGTTCATTATTGACAAGAAAAAGAAAAAAGAAAAAAGTTGCTCATGATTTAGTAAAGTTGGCTTTTTCTTTAGATATAAACCTTTAAATGTGTAGTGTGCGTTAATGGAGGATTAAATTCTGTAAGCTGAGATTCATTGATTTTAATATGGGGACTCAGTACCGAAACAATCCAACCACTTGTTTTGAAAGAAAAGAAAATAGAAAAAATCTGGAGGGTCTCTAGATATAAAACTCCGAAAAGTTGAACAGGCTGACTTTTGTAGGGTCAGGAACTAGTATAAATAGAGGTTTAGGTTGAGCTTGAATTCATCCATTAACGAGCAAACAAATTCATCCTCTCTAATTTCAGGATAAATATCATAAAAAAAAATGCCTACTTACTCTATCACAATTGTGAGCACCATACCCCTTCGGTCGAGTCCAAATTCACTATTGACTTACCTCAAAACTGCCCTCAACCAACTCCCCATCGACCTGCCTGATATTTACAAAGAAATTAATGGCGATGCCAAGCACTTCACAGTCAAGTTTGCTAGCGGTAAGGCTAATGTTTTGTGGTTTCAAAAAAGAAAAATCATCTAGAGTATTATTTTCTGAAATGAATGATTTGTTATTTAAATACACAAATGTAATATTACGTTACAGGATTGCCAATCTCGGAGGCGGATGTCACAGTCAATTCCATGGATAGCAAGGTAATGACCGCCAATTATAGCGTAAAAATAAAACCAGATGGTGCTGCTTTCTTCTCAAGTGGGATTACTGTTGGAATTTTTCGCAACCAATAAAGTGACAATCACAGAAATAAAAGCAACGGAAGCAATTAAGAAAGCGAAAAATAACCCTGGAGCATATTTTATCAACCCAATTAAGTGTAGGAATGTTTAGGAATATACCTCTTGAAGCGTG
>CATIWJ010149196.1:0-13169 GCA_949640765.1 Croton laevigatus | reverse complement strand
TGTAGTTAAGAGATTATTCATTGATTAATACAATAATTACGAGATTTGAATGTTGATTGTCAACAAGTGTCTTTGGCTATTAATTCAAGACTTACCAATATTTCAAGCTTTGGTTTTATTATTTCTAATTGTAATGATGTTCTAAACTTTAGACATGATGTTAAGTTTGCGTAGGTTCGATGACAAACCAAAGAAGGAACCCATACATTTAGGCCTAGCCACGGTTCTAGAACCACAAGTTACGATTCTTGAACTAGCGGTTTATGGTTCCAATTTTAGTGGAACTTTAATCAAACCGTAGGCTAATGGTTTCTTAGCAGTTCTAGAAATGGTGATTCATGGTTCTGGTTTCAGTTATTGAAGGTTTTTTAAGCAAAGGTTTCTAGAAGATTTTTAGCGGTTTTCTTTTCAGTTCTCCAAACGTTTAAAAATGGTTCTAACACCATTTGAATACGATTCTAAAATTGTTTAAAAAATGTTAATTTTTTTATAGTTTAATTTTTTTAATATATAAAGAAATTAATAAAAAAAATAATGTCTTCAAAAAATTAAATTGTTGTTAAACATATATAAAATAAAAAATTATTATTAAACATTATATGGTATTTGATTTATTATTAAAAAACGCATTTCTTCTTTGTCCCATATTGTGCAAACATATATAATATATTATTAATAATGTTGGATTGTTTTGGTTTTGCTAAAAAAAGAAAAATAAAGTTGCCAAAACTCATGCAACCGTTTAACCTTACGGTTCAAACCTTTGGTTCAACCGCCGATTTCCGCTGTTAATAGCTCCAAAACAGTTATGGCTCCAATTTTTCTTAAACAATGGAGCCTTTCTTTGACAATTACGTCGGTTCCGAACCGAATAAAATACCCACGCCTACATAGTACGTACATTAGCTAGAGCTTTTTATTGCTATGCTTATAATCATGAGGGAAGTTATCCCACCACGTTTATCTGTTTTCTTATGATATTTTAATGATATGGCTTTATTCCTTTAAGAAAAACATGAGCTTTGAAATGCAATCACATATTCACAAATTTTGGAGGAAATGAGTAATAATTTAGAGGCATATATATTCCTTTTATTTTGTAATTTCCAATTTTTAAGGTAGTGTGTGTGTGTGTGTTTAGTGGACACTATCAGTTAGTTGAACAATAAGAACTGATTGGTCATTAATCTTATTAGCTAAGTTAAGCATTCAACCAATTTGGTTGAATTTATTAAAAACATAATCGAATTCAATTTTAAGATTAATCTAATTCAATTTTAAGAACTATTTTACCTTTGGATAAATTAATAAATTATGTTCTTGATCGAAATAATGTACTTATTTTCAAATTCACCCAATTAAACTAATTATATATATATATATATATATATATATATAAGGATGGGTAAATTTATTTAATTCAGCCTTAAAAATTTTGGCCCAAAAAAAATTTATAATCCCAACGGAAACGGGTCCACCTCTCTCCTTTTAGAAAGAACATGGGTAACGGTCACTTTGAAAATTCTGAAACCCAAAAAACGCTCTCTTCATCATCTTCTTTAATCAAATGCATCATCCTCTTTCAAGAATCATTTCGTCTGCTCAAAATACCAAGAAATGATCAAAGCTGTGAAGAAGCTAAAGAAATTCTGGCCAAGAAAGAAGAGAAAAAAGAAGACCCACCAACATTATCAAGAATCCTATTATCAACCTCCACCACCTTATTATCATTGTTGCTGCTCTCATTCAAACACTCCTATCCAACCTCAACCCTCAGCTCCACCATTACCACCCTGGCTAGAACCTGACCAGACCACTGCCCATGAGACCATTTCTGCATCTGAACTTGCTTATCAAAGTCAAACCCAGTTCCCATCTCATCAAGAAATTGTTGTGGAAACAAATCCCATTTGTCCCACATTCCCAGCTGAGACACCGTTAACGTATCAGCAATATACAGTTCCAAATCCTGTTTATGGTGTACCAGTTGTGCAGACGACAACAAGAAAAGAGAGGTCAGCTGGATTATTTGGTTGTGTTATTAGCTTTGGTGCCAAACTGATTCGTTGCTTATTTCCTTGTTTCCGAATTCAAGAAGTGAACTGAAGGAGCATGTAATAAATTTTCTTTTTCTTTCTTATTTCTCGTTTGTTTATCTGAGAGTTCCAATAAATTTGGTTTTCACAATCTTTATTGCATCTATATTGGGTCCCATGGTACAAGTTAAAAGTAGAAATTTTTGTATAGCCAGTCACAAGCCAAAACTGACAATCAACTACAAAAATGAAATAAAAACAACTCAGCAGAAAATTTCTTGTGAATAGAATTAGGATAGCATGTCCTGTGTGTAAATAATATTAACTGGAAGCTACTCTATAAACTTCAGGAGCAAAATTGCTTACGCACTTGTCAACCTACTTATAATAATCCATCTAAGAAAGAACAGAAAAATAACAGGCAAAACCGACCATTTTAGCACACATTTGGAGCTTCATCCAATATAGATAAGAATATGAGAGGGTTGACGACAAAGGCACTGCAAGAACAGTTCCATAAGCAGAGTTCCTCTCATTCTGCTATGAACTGTGATTCAGATCTTCACCCTCCCTAGATGACAATGTCCTTTTGCGAGTTTTGTAAATGTTGCAGAGCCAGTAATTCTATTCGCTTCGACTCCATAAAAGTAGTTTCTATTTGCATTCACTTGAGTTACAGATGTGCTGCAATAGTATATAAGGTGGGGTCTTCAAGCCTCTGGCTGAATATGCTCTCAATATCATAGAAAAATTCAAATCTGCAAAAATCTGATGATTTCTCCCAGCATCACCAAGGAACTGAAGCCTGAAGCTTAATTACAAATATAAAGATGCTGCAAATACTATGTCTCTCTTGATTTTAGAAACAGCTTCTTCGAATTTAGCCTCTAGACCTGTTTCACCAATTGATTTTGCTGCTTGTATTAACTGCTGAAGTACTTCCTCCAATCTCCTAATTGCCCTGATCAAGCTCCCCTCAAATACCTGTGTGATTTCCATGATTTCATAGAACTTAGATCCTCTTACCCAAGCATACACAGCCTCCATAATATCAGGCCGAAATGAACTCACAAAATTCTCCACATCAATTTGGACCTGCCAAAATAATCAGGTAAAATAAGAAAAAGCAAAGGATAAGAATAGAACACTGAAGTTGCATATATCTGAAAGTGAAACACAACCTTAATCTTAGCTACAATTCCCATAGAATAAACTGCAGGATGGAAGAATAAAAAAGGAGAAATGGGATACTAAAGTTGCATATGTACCTTGCATTCCAGCTGAAGTTTGGCCACTCTTCGAGCTGTTTCTTGTAATTGTGTAAAGTGCAAGTCAAGTTCTTCCCTAGGTTTTGTAGCATCCTGGAGCTTCTCATGCCACACAAAACAAGAGAGAAGAGATACCATCTCCTCCACTTTTATGTCCTTTAGAATGCCACTGAACATGAGCTCGGTCAGGGTCAATTCATCAGCACTACTAATTTCACAAGCAACTTTCCCTTTTAATTCCAATACATCCTCACTTGTAACATACCTGCAATTGAACCAGAATAAGAATTACAGCTACTCAACAGTTGGATTGCATGTTCATAAAGGAGAAGAGATTACCCAAGTGTAAAATTTTCCAAGTTTTACATGTTAATAAACACTGAAGAATAAAAACAATAAAAATTGAACATGATTTACATGGCTTAACCCTTTTCTAACAGCAAACTCCTTTTAGATTGCTGGGAGCCTGCTAAAATGAATATCATTAGATGATAAGAGATATAAGGCCCTATATCTATCTCTTCCAAGCAAGCATAAGCCTTAAGCCACAAGACTGATTACCAGACTGAAAACATATCAAGGGCCCAACATCTAATTGACATAGCATGGGAGGGAAACTAAACCTAGAGTTTGTTAGTCCCCCCATGTACTTATAAATTTGAACCTCTTCCCTTATGGAGTTAGCAATCTCAGCAAAACATGAAACTTAGTAAACTCTTTAGTACTTATTGTGATCATTACTGAATCTAAATCATCTATCAATGCACAACAAACACGAAGCAATTTTCTACAAGATGACTAGCATAACTATTTTAGCATTTATATAAGCACATCAGAAAATAACCCAAAAATGAAGACATATTTGATAACGGACATAGAAACATATCATGCCCAACCACCCCATGCCACAAACATGCCAAAAGAAAGCAGGAAATATAGATTGTTACCCTAGTCTCCGGAGAACTCGTTTTCTAGCTTTAAGTTCATCTTTAAATGCCAAAGCAGTGGTCGAACGCATGGTTTTCTTGATTGACTTAATCTTGGCTATTAATTCTTGCTTGTTATGTAAAACTGAGAGTTTTTGTCCAATAAGAGGAGATTTTGCAATTTCATGCTTTTCAAACAGGTGCTCTAAAGCCTCTATCCGACGGACTGCCTTTTTGTAAGATTTACTTTGAATCTGAAGAATGAAAAATATAATTACAGGATCATAACTGGGGTGGAGCGAGAAGAGTAAATAGAAGAAAGCAAAAAACATGCAGTACCTTCATGTCTCCTTCGGGATCTAGTGGCAGTCCAGAGGGCTTTCTTGATAGAAATTCTAAAACCTGCTTTAAGGTGTTCTCTCTAACTTCCAGTGGCAAAAGGTCCTTTGGCATGTATAAACGAGCACTGCTCAGATTGGTTATCTGTCCAAAAATTAAGGTGGTAAAGAATTGTTTTTGGTACAATGTCATAAATAACTTGAAAAGCATCATAAGACAAACACATTTTCTCAGGAAATGCCTTTCTGTAAGCATACTAGTAGAATTAATGAAGCACAGGTGTGTATACAGCAAGCATGGATCTTATAGACACATGGATAGAGTTTTAGCATAATAACAAAGGACAATATTTAAGTGAGTCACTGAGGCCAATGTCTTGATCCTCAGATAACAAATCAGCCTAGATACCTCTTTAGCATTACTTGGAAAATTTAACAAATTAAAATAGGCCAAATTAAAAGTTGCAGCAATTATAATATAGATACAGCACACACTTAACTGAAAGCATAGTTAACATAAATTTTTACCGGTACTGTTGACTTAAACATATAATCCATGTAGTAATCAAACTAATAATATCTACAGCTAGGGATGGCAGCGGGGCGGTTTTCGGGGGTACCCGCCCGCCCAAATCTGCTAAAAAACCCATTAGGATAATGTATAAACAGATTAGGGACGGATTTGACATGTAATTTTCCTAGCCGTCATGGATTTGGTTTTTCAGTCACGGGTGTCTGCGAAACCAAACCCGTTTAATTTTCGCAGATTGGGGCGGGTACCCGTAACCACCAACCCGATATCCATAAAATATAAAACATTTAATAAGAAAAAAAAAAAAAACATTCAAGTTTGTTGCATTTTAATTAATTATGACTGTTGTTTTATTTATTTATTTTTTAGAATAACTAATTGCTGTAATTTTACATAGCTAGAAAATTTGAAATTTTATTTGTGTTTTTCAATTATTTATAATTTTAATGTTTTTAAATAGCTAAACTTTTATTAAATTGGTACCCGTGGGTACCCGCGGATAGTAATAAACGGATTTGGTAAGGTGTATGAAAAATTTCGTGGATTTTTTGCGGATTTGGCATGAGTAATGCTAAATGGATTTGGGACAGGTAAAGTAAGTAGTTTTCAGTCAAATAAGATAAAATATCAATTGTTTAACTTAGATCTGGTGTTTCATCCTCTACAAGTAAATAAAGAATGCCAAAAGGAATGTCAACACAACATCTGTAGATCTTACAAACTAATTAGAGCTTACTTCAGAGATCGGAACAGAAAGAACCAAGGGCTCTCCATGCCCTTTCAGTGGGACAATCTTCATGTTTTTCTTAGCAACTCCATCTTTGGTCACAACACATCTGGTAAGAATATTTACTGTGTAGTCTGAATCTTCAGGTTTTCTATTTGCATCATCTGGATCAAGCGAAGATTATTAGCATAAATGAACCTGTTTGGAGGCAATGAATTATAAAAAATTTAGATAATCTCACCATCAGAAAAACTTTTAACCCTGTCAAAACTGACTATAACCCCCCATGTTACTTGGTCTTCGATGGAGAAAGATGGGGTATTTTCATTTATCTCAGTGCATTGGAGACACACAATTCTGCCAGGCTGCAGAAAAGGTAAGCAATACTTTGGAGAAAACACAATGTCACGAACATCCTTTTTCAAACTTCTGTATTGCTGAATCAGATCATAATAGTTCTTTAGACTGTCTTCTTCTTCAATTACTATTGAGTCCCTCTCTTCTTCAAGGACTTTGACTTGTTTCTGCAAACATAACAATCACCTCTAACTTACAAGTTCCACATGTGGTTCTAAAAGCAGCATTGGAAAAAACCCAGTCATAAAGCTACACAAGAGGCTAACAAATCACTGAGAGATGCATGAGACAATGCAATAGTTTGCATGATGATAATAATAGCATGCATGGATAGATTAACAGCCACCATCTTGTTCTGCAGTTAAAAAGAAACATCTCATATTATTGGAAACATCATCTGATGTTTTAATTGTACTATAGGTGACTGACACCACTTCTATTTCAGAAAGTGACTTTATAGCTACTCTCCATGATCTCAGGTTTAAGAGTATCTCTCCTTAGTTTCTATTTTGTTTATGGAAGCTTCTTGCAGTAAGTCAGCGAACTTTTTAATCCCCTTTTATTTTAAGCTACAAACGTGACGAACATGCTACCTGGCGTTCTTATTTTTGTTCATCAGGTTATCTCAAATTATCAATGCATGCTAACTCTTATTAACTAATGATATCGGTTTTCTAAAATGTCAATTGTACTTAAATCAAGCTTTTTAAATGCAAAAAAGTTTATTTTCTTCGATGATTTCATGGCAACTTGCACCATGGGGGCTTTTGAAGAGGTTTTCTAAAAGGTTGCACAATAATAGTTCGTAGGTGCACAATAATAGTAATACTGTGGAGATATTAGTCAATTGCAAAGGACAGATTTTGCAACATTATTGACCACCATTTCCCAATCAATAGAAAAAATTGTACTCATGAGCTAAGTTCCCTAATTTCTGGCGTCTAAGGAATCAACTGACCTCAAGATCAGGAATCGCACGATCAGCTTGGAATTGATAAAATGAATTGCGGAGCAAATTTTCAGGATCCCCATCTTCACTGCGCATTTGATTTAAAAGCATGTTGTAACTTAAATGGAAAGCGCTGCAAGTTCAGCAGAAATTCAAGTCAGTAAAAGCTTCTGAGAAAATAAAAAAATTAAAGGCAAATCATACAACCATAAGTGAAACAAGCAACCAAGTTTATTCCATTTCTTATCTTTATCACCATTTGCTTAGAATTTTTATGTGCTTTACATTTCCAAAGGGGGTCAGATTTTAGAAAGGTTCAATTATCTCTGCTGCCCTTTTGACTGAGATATGCAATTAAATAGTAGATAAATAATGAATGAGAAAGAAATAGCTCCACAACAAAGAACTAATGAACTGTAAGCCTAAACATTAAATGATCTACACCAGAGATGCTGTAAATTCAAACTACCTGTTCAAACTGTCAGCACTTCCTTTAACCATCATTTTAGCAGTAGAAGGCTCAAGCTTCTCATCCACCATAAGGATGCATACTCCACGTTCATCAATTCCTCGACGACCAGCACGGCCACTCATCTGTATGTACTCTCCGCTAGATAGCCATCTGAACTTGTCCCCATCAAATTTTCGGACATTGGTAAACACTACAGTTTTTGCCGGCATGTTCAAACCAATGCTGAAGGTCTCTGTGGCAAATAGACACTAAAGAAGAATGTTTCAATTATCATAGTTCTATTGTAGATTAAAATGCAAGAGAAGAAATGAAAAATAAATTGCTGTTGAAAAAAATAAAAACAAATAAATGAACACGAAAAGAAACATAGGGATAGAAATATGTTCCAAAACAAAAGTTGAAATGCCTTTGTCAGCATCATCATCCAGAAATGTATAATTAGCTAGCTAAATGAATCTAAATAAATCTTAACTCATTAAAATAAATTGAAAGAGAGAGATAGAGAGTGCAATCAGAGGATTGTTCTATGGCCTTAAGCATCTTGAGACCAAATACAGTAGTTGATGACCTTAATGGAAAAAAAAAGGCACAGGGCGAAGAGTAGTTTATGTATCAGCTTATGACTAAGATGAAGACATGAAGTGGCTAACACTCGCCGTTAATGATTCACAACTTGAAAGATGCCAAGCAAATCAGCAAATACAAGAATTTTTGCTCTGCTCCGTTAAAAAAATAAATTAGTATATCTGATCCTAGCAAATGATATCTTAGAAGCTATGCACAACTACAGTCACAAAATAAATATCAAACCTTGATCAATCCTTCTTGAAACAAAATCTCAATCACTTCTTTCAAAATGGGAAGCAAACCAGAATGATGCACACCTATTCCCCGCTTTAAGAGGGGTAACATATTTGAAACCTGCAAAAGGTAACATAAAAAGGGTAAGAATAGTCAGCATAAACTAACACGAGCAAAACAATCCAACATTGGGAAAAAACATATGGAAAGAAATGGATTCCAATAATTTTGTCATCTACCTTAAAATGATATTGTAGACATTAGTCCAAGTGACTAAAGCAGTATCAGGGCAAAGGAGAGGAAGAGAGAGAGAGGGACTAATTTCTTTGATTTGATATAGTATGAAAAATAAAACCAAAGAACGCATAAAAATATGAACACAACTGCAGCTAAGAAGAAACTCATACAACATCTCATCTGAAGAATATTTAGTGAAAAGACTTATTCCTTAAAAGGACACCAAGTCTTCACACATGAGAGCTCAACTTGCCTGAGGAAGTTTCTTGTCATCATCTGAAAGCATGTCCATGGCACTCCAAAAAATAGTTTCTATGTTCACTTTCTCATCATCATCATTTAAATCCATTTTTGCCATCTATAAAATTAAACAGAAAGCCAAAACCCATGATTTAGTATGGAAAGGAAATAAAATAAATGACTACATTTATTAAACACAGATTGGCATTCCCAACACCATGTAGAATCATGTCGTGCAAGTATCTAAGAATTGAGAGATGCTGGTACATAATAACCTACATACAGGAATGAAAAACTCAAAATCTTGGCAAAGGCCTATTCAGTAAGTTAAATCATGAACTATGCCAGCAACAGTTGCATCCTACACCATATTAACAACCAGATCCAGGTAGATTCAACCAAATCCTAGGTAAAGAACAAAATATGGAAAATGGAGGGGGATGTACCTGCATGGCAAGAAATTCACACTCTCTTTTGCTAAAGCTGAAAAGAATGACAGGGTCATACTGGCGCTGAATGATCATTTTTACCATCTTAAATATGTCGCTTTCTTCACCAAGTTTGCCCATCACTAAACCCTTTTGCCACTTTCCATTCTCCCTTTTCTTCTCACCTTCACTCTTAGGAACCAGAGCATTCAATGCTTTCTGAAAGCTGTCCTCTCTAAATTTGCCCTTCTCATCCACTACTAAGTATAAACCATCACCTCCAGCAGGAAAGATATAGTGCTGAAGGGGAGTTGGCCGATAATCGGTATATACAATGTGACACGGTTGTTGATGAACCTGGAATGAACAATGCAGTTAAGAAAGCATATTTTATCTATAAACAAATAAATTAGTTTGAGCAACTGTAGTAGTTCATTAGGTCAACAGTGGATCAGTACATGATTTGCACAGAGATGATTTAATCTAATATAGTTACCGCTGATACCACAAATTTCATAGAGAATCAAGCAGATATGCTCAAAATATTAAGATTAAAAAAGGAAGTACTTCAGGTGCGATTCCCTCTGAACTGGCTTCAACAGTAAGTTGTTAATGACTTGTAAGTTAAAAATACAAGGGAAAAAACAGATGGAGAAGGGACAAGAATACAGTAATCCCCCTTAAAATTAGTTAGAGTCTCAGAGTTATATTCAATTAAATTCTCAGAATTGTTATTTAACTGAAGGTCAAGACTGTTTGAATGATAAACCAATACACATCTTTAAGATATAAAAATGCCAATTTTAAAGTTATCTTATTGTTGCTACAGGAAAAACTCCTCTCCCACAGTTTATGCACTCAGTAGCATCAAGAATGAGTGTATTCCTTGTGCTATATAAGAAATTGGGTTCCTTGAGCACAAGGAAAAAAAATCATTCATGTCATTCCTCTCAAATACAGTTTGAACTGCCTAGCAAGAACTGAACAGTCACAACATGATCAGCTAGTTAGAAACATATGGAAGATGACTAAATGATACAGAATAATGCATGTATTCATGCAAGCATGTTTAGTTGCATTGTAGCTTATAACTTCAAAGCAACTCGATTAAAATAAAATCACCTTAGCCACCCAATCCGCAAATTCCTTAGCATTAGGTACAGTTGCAGAAAGAAATACAAATCGTGAATTCTTTGGGGCCATAACAATGCTCTCTTCCCAGACCACACCTCTTTCTTGATCACGCATATAATGTACTTCATCAAAAATGACCCAAGCCACCTCACGAGTAAGTTCGGATCCTCTATACTGCATACTGCGCCAGATTTCTGTGGTCATTACCTAAAATAAAACACTGCCTCTTAGATGCTCATGACAAATTCTCTATGTTTTTGTATTAAGAAAAGAAAAATTAAGCAGTACTCACCAAACAAGATGCATTAGGCTCAATTGTGACATCTCCTGTCATCAAACCTACATCTGAAAACTCTTCTTTGAACTCTCTATATTTTTGATTGCTAAGTGCCTTAATGGGTGAAGTGTATATAACACGTTGCTGGTTCTTCAACGACATAGCAATGGCATACAAAGCCACAACTGTCTTTCCAGCAGATGTGTGCGCTGAAACCTGTACATAAATGGAATTGTAAAGCATTGAGAAACAAAATTCTCATCCAAAAGAACGGTAAATTAAGCCAGATCAATAATGGAATAAGTACCACAAAACCTTTATCATGACAGTAAATAGTTGTTGTCCAATACTGCATGTAAAATGAAATACCCTCCCACTATGAATATTAGTACTCTAGAATCAACAAATCCTGTAATAATCATTTGTCACAAACATGAATATTTAGTCACCACCGCAACAACACCAACCCCACCCCCCCCAACCTTTCAAGCATACAACATATATTCTCTCTTAAAAGGGAAAAAAAAGGCCCAATGTAAAGCTATAGCACTGCTCCCATTGGCTTGATTCAATTTCTTTGCTTAATTCATCTCATATTCATCCTCTTAACAACTTCTATACTAATCCATAAATTATGTAAGTTTCCAATCCTGCATTACTTATTTCTTTGCAACTGACTGGTGCATAAATTTTGCTAAGTTCTTATAATGACATAAGAGTCTAAAGTTATCACTAGTTGAACAGTTTCAAAAACTTGCCTCTGCTCAAAACAAGAATCCTTCTCTTTCATGCATATCGCCAAAAAATGAAAAGTAAATTCATTACCTATATTCTAATCAAGAAACTTACCATAACGGACTCCCCATTGTCAAGGCACTTAATAGCTTCGGACTGAAAAGGGTCAAGAGTAAATGAGAACTCTTTTGCAGGCTTTGAGTCCTTTGGGACCGAAGCATCTACTCGAGGAGGTGGAATATAACCCTCTGGATATGAGACATCATGAATACAGGTTACTGAGTCTTTTGTAATAACAGAGCCATTTTCTTTCTGCTGTTTTTGTGGAGGCAGAGGTTCCCCAGATGGGTCTTCAACTGATTTCCTCTTCATTGATGCCATTTATCCTAAAATTCCCAACAAAGAAAAATAAGCAAGTACTGAAGCTAGGACCATGAATAGAAGCAGATTACAGCACAAAGAATTCCGTTTTCTTCTCTTGTTTTTAGATTCTAAAACAAAACAAAGTACAAGTATTTTGGGTTTGCAGAAATACAAAATCTCTAAATTGAGCTAAAATTTGGGAAAACCAAAATAAATGTAGCTAGGGCTATTCCTTTTGCAATCCAAAATATTAATGAAACAGATGTTTAGACCCATAAAACAAAGCTTTATAGAGAGGAAAACAGAGTAAACGAGAAATTATGAGGAGTACCTTCGGCTGTAGCGTAGGTGTGTGGCACTGGCGGCAAAGATGGACAATATAGTTGCAGGAGGAAGTTAAGAAGAAAATATGCGTACAAATTTTATTTTAGAACTGCATAATATTTTTGCCTCTTTTAAACGCTGTGTCGTTTGGAAAGTGATGGTTAAACGGCATCTAATCTATTATGCTAGGGCAATTTGCCCTCTGACTGGTTGGGCACAAACAAGTTAGAAGGAATTTTCATCAAAAACAACATGACTAAATGATATAATGCTTGAGTATTGAATATTCATTTAAATTGAAGTCTAATATGTTTTTGTAAAATTATAATTTTGTTCATATATTTTTACTTAATTTACATTTCTATTTCTATCCCTGTATTTTTTGAAATAGACATTTTTGACTCCATATTTTAAAAAAATTATACTATTTTATTATTTTTCACTGAAAAGAAAATTAACAAGTCATGTCTCATCATCTGAATCGCTTTTTTTTTTTGTTCTGATTATAAATATTACATTAATTAATCATTAATTTTAATTGAAACAATACCAATATGTTGAAAAAAATAAAAAATTAATTGGTTGATTGAACAATATTTTAGCATTTTCAACGAATATATGTTGTTTTAGTTAAAACTAATGACATATTTATAATTAGAGTAAAAAAACGATTCAAATGAGACATGATTTGTTAATTTTTGTCACTATTTCCGAAGAAAAATGTCAAAATAATATAATTTTTTTAAAATTAAGGGACACAAAAGTTTATTTCAAAAATTGCAAGAAAAAAAAAGTTAATTAAATGAAAATACAAAAGCAAAATTGTAATTTTTCCTATATTTTTTCTTTTACAACAAAACAATGTAATTTTTTTTTCAATTATGTCTATTCTTAGAAAAATCAATTATATTATTTATTAATATATTATTATTTTTATTTTATTTATGATTTGATTCTTGATCTCCAATGCGTTCTTTTTAGAATCTGGAACCAAATTTATAATTTTCAATTTCAGTTCGGCTCTT
>CATIWJ010149194.1:0-17488 GCA_949640765.1 Croton laevigatus | reverse complement strand
TTTGTCAATAATTTCAGGATGATGGTCCCATGGCTCATCCTGTACGTCCACATTCATACATGAAGGTGTGAAAGCTTACTTAAATTATTTTTATGAAAGCAAGTGGAATAGTTATCAGCCTGCTTTAAACCTTAGTTTAAGCATTTTTACATGCTTTATTCACATAAATGCTTTATTTTGTTTCTCAGATTGATAACTTCTACACACGTAAGTTTTTGTTTATGCGGCCATGAGTTAAAGTTGATATAAACTAATTATCTTGGATGGTTCTTCCTATCTTGACATTTCACGTTTTTCATGGATTGCTGGATTGATTCTGATATTGATCTTTGCACTAACTTGGACTCTCCAGCCACGGTATGTCTCTCCGAAATTTTTTGCATAATCTATTAAGTCCATTCAGTTCTTTTCCCTTGCTTGACCTTTAACTAATTGTTATTTTATTTCTTGTTTGTTTTGTTTCATGCCACAGGTGTATGAAAAGGTATTGATCTTTAATCTAGCATCTCTTTTCTCTGGATAAGGATGGAGGTGCACAATATTTAGTTGCTCGATCTTGTTTTTCAGGGAGCTGAAGTTATAAGGATGTACAAAACCTTGCTGGGCAGTCATGGTTTCAGAAAGGTACAGCACAAACATATGTTTAAATTGTTTAAATCATGCACAGATACAATAAAATAATTAGCTCATGCAATGAAGTTGCTCATCCTGGGGAAGTGGCATTTTATTTATGTTCCAGGGCATGGATCTTTATATTAAGAAGCATGACGGCCAAGCTGTAACCTGTGAAGATTTCTTTGCAGCTATGCAAGATGCGAATGATGAAGATTTTGGTAATTTCTTACTATGGTATGTGGTCTCTCTGAAATATTGGCTTAATATGATCATGCCCTGTTGTAAATCCGACCCAATTTGAACTTCACAAGAACTCTATCCAATTCAAATTCAGAGTAGTTAGGGGTTTTTGCTAAAAAATGAATTTCAGTGGGTTTATCTCTCTCGGGTTAGCTTAATCCAGTTTGCTTTAATCCTAAAACATGGCTGTTTATCTACCTATTTTGTTAAAGACGAATATTGATATTAATAAAAAGATAAATCAATTCTTCAATAGTTTATTATTATGCGCTGCAAAATAGTTAGTCATTAAGAATAATCGCTGAGAAAAATAACATATACTAACTAAGAAAGATTCCTAAAAATGATGTTGTTATGCACAATTTATTACTTCACAAAATGTGGATAACACAATTTTTAGATTTACACGTTGGATTGGATTAATAAGAACTTAAGAAGTTTTCAATGATCTAATCCATATAGATATTTGCAAAGCGGTTGAGGTAGCCAGTAACTGATGGTGTATGTTGCACCAAATGTCCGAGGGCTTTTCGCCTTTTTGCAATTTATGCTTTTCTTTGTTTGTTTAGTGAAAATTATATGACCTTTCTTCCTTTCATCTGCATTTGTACTTTCCTGTGTTCGTTGCTTGTTTTTGTGTTGATTTTTATGTTCATCTTACAATAAATGGCAGGTACTCCCAAGCTGGTACACCTTGCTTGAAAGTTGCATCTTCTTATGATGCTGAAGCTCGTACTTTCTCCTTGAAGTTTAGGTACGACTTGCCAGTAACTTTTGAGAAAGATTAAGCTTTCATTCTGAGTCCACATACGATCATAATGTGGAATTTGTGCAGTCAAGTGGTGCCGCCAACTCCAGGCCAACCAGTTAAAGAACCCATGTTCATTCCTGTGGCGCTAGGTCTTCTTGATTCAAGTGGCAAGGACATGCCTCTCTCTTCTTTTTATCAAGATGGAACCCTGAAGTTCATCAAAAGCAACAATCAACCACTGTACACAACAGTTCTTAGAGTAACCAAGGTTAGGGTCGGTGGAGAATTCATGCTTTCCATGCTGATATGTTAAGCTTTTAATCCTTGGATGTTGCTATAACTACAGTTGGTGGACCTCTAGGGGCCACTATCTATTGTACTTTCACCTTAGATATGACCGTGGATATACGCACAGACATGCATACCGTGGATATAAACACAGACATGCATACTGATAAATCTCTTGGCAATTCATATATTGCAAATAATGCTATTTGCCTACTGAAATTTTTGCCTTTAAAGAAGCCTTTATGCTCATTATTTCTAACAGTGAAATGCAAATCTTTTTATGGTACAAAACAGAAAGAGGAGGAGTTTGTTTTCTGTGACATACCTGAGAGGCCTGTTCCTTCGATCTTGCGGGATTTTAGTGCTCCTGTTCGTCTTGAAACCGATCTATCTGAAGATGATCTATATTTCCTTCTTGCTTATGATTCTGATGAATTCAATCGGTTTGTCTCTCAAAGCTTTTATTCTCTTTTATTTTGTGGTCAAGCTGCAAACAGAAAGATGGTTTACTATGTGGCTTTCTGTTTTAGTTGGGAAGCTGGACAGGTCTTAGCAAGGAAGTTGATGCGGAGCTTAGTGGCCGATTTCCAGCAAAACAAATCATTGGCTTTGAATCCAAAGTTTGTAAATGGGATTAGAAGCATACTGATTGACTCCAGCCTGGATAAAGTATATGAGAATTTTGTTCTTTTTGTCCCAACCCAGGTCCCATTTAGGTTTGTGGGGTAGGAAGGAGACAAGATAAATGTACTTATTTACTTTCTACTCCATTTTTGTTGTCCAGCAATTTATTTCAAAGGCAATAACTCTCCCTAGCGAGGTAGGGATAATGTACATGATGGAAGTTGCAGATCCTGATGCTGTTTATGCCGTTAGAACTTTCATCAGAAAGGAGCTTGCTTCTGAACTGAAAGCAGAATTGCTAGACACGGTATGACATCCACTGTTGAGTGGCTAAAACTAGTATATTGTGACTTTTTACTGTCTTCATTTCTTGGTTGATAACGGATTTTTCATACTAAACAGGTTGAAAGTAATAGGAGCTCAGGAAAATACATCTTTGACCATCCCAATGTGGCTAGACGTGCTTTGAAAAATGTCGCCCTTGGTTTGTGTTGCTTAGAATCTAGTATTTATTTTGTTCTGATTGTTGTATTTTGAACTTTCTTTGCTAACTATTCCGCGTTTTCCTCTTTGTTCCATTTATAGCCTATCTTGCGTCACTGGAAGATGAATTGACAAACCTTGTTCTACACGAGTACAGAACTGCTACAAATATGACCGATCAATTTGCAGCTTTAGCAGCCATGGCCAGGAACCCTGGTAAAACCCGTGATGAGGTCTTGGCCGACTTCTATGAAATGTGGAAGCATGATAATTTGGTGAGTCTCTAACCCTTCAGCTTTGCCGTGCTGTGTTTCATCAGAAGGAATGACATTGTAAGAAATTGAAGTCTTCATTTACATAATGCCGTTAGTCCTCTCTTATCTAGAGGCAATTTAGAAAATCGTTTTGAAACTGTTCTCATAACAATCATGATTCTATCTCGTTTTGTGTTAGGTTATAAACAAGTGGTTTGAGCTTCAAGCAAGTTGTGATTTTCCGGGAAATGTCGAGAATGTCCGATCCCTTGTAGACCATCCAGCATTTGACCTAAGCAATCCAGACAAGGCAAGATTGCTCACTCAGCAATCTCTTTGGATGCTTGCAATACTTTTTTTTTTTAAAAATCTTTTAGATAGTATATTAATTTGAATGTCTTTGTAAAATAGGTATACTCCCTTATTGGAGGATTTTGCGCATCGCATGTGAATTTCCATGCGAAGGATGGATCAGGCTACAAGTTCTTAGGGGAGATGGTGATGCAATTAGACAAAATTAATCCTCAGGTCTTTACATTTCAAAAAACATCTCCAGTCATAAATCATTTGCTGTTATCTGTATTTGCATCTGGGTTTAATGGGATCGTTGATCCCGTTTGTGGATTGCAGGTGGCTGCTGATGCAGTGTCGGATTTCACAAGATGGAAGCGATATGACGAAACCCGGCAAGTCCATGCCAAGGTAACAAGCTTGACCAATTTCCAAAGTTGCAATCTTTGTTAATATTTTCTATAATATGCAACTCTTTAATATCTGACCACTCATAAGGGTCATCGAAAATGATACATTAGAAAAATGTAAAACATCAAATGATCATCAAAATTGTTTATCAATACTATTTAATGATTCTCAAATTCAAATTCAAAATAGACAAATTTCATGTTCCTTGTTTCTTTTTTTTACAGGCACAGCTGGAAACTATCCTGTCTGCTAATGAACTCTCGGAGAATGTGTTTGAAATTTGCTCGAAAAGCCTGGCCGATTAAATCTCCAGCTATAATACAGATAAGATTTCTGAAAAATAAGCAATTCTTGTCACATTTTCAACACATAGTACATGTACTTGCACTTGCCTGTTGTTGTTTGGTACTGTTATGTAGAAAATGCTGCTGGATTATGTATCTCTCTTCTTACGTGATAAAAAACTGATGTGTAAAAACATAAACTAAGAACCAATGCTATCATTAACGGTACAAGCCAGGTTTTAGCTTTTAAAGAATGAAAAAGAACAGTCCTAAACTCTCGCTACACGCGGGTAAAGGGGGCAAGGGTCAGACCACTTTGGATCAATTGTACGCAGTCTTAGCTACATCTCTGCAAGAGGTGAAAATCATTAAAAAGAAAAAAGAGGAAAAAAGCGCTTTTAAATGAGCATATATGTGAAGCTACAGGAATATGATTGTGTTGATAATTGATCACAATGATTTTGGTTGAGATTAAAGTTTTGGATGGACCACTGGACTACAAGTGTCAAGCTATGTAGGTTCCTCTGTGGGGTTGATGAACAATCAATTCTAGTGAATTCCTTTACCAATACAGGCAGCCCCTCTTCTAAATGTGTATTGATAGGATCATCCACCTAAATTAGGTTTTTCAACCACTCCCTTCACCATGGATTATGAAATTACAAAATAATAATTATTTAATATTGAGGTCATGTATGGTAACATTAGTTTTTTTAATAGTGATATGAGAAACTCTATTTTTTTTATAAAAAAAAAAATAGTGATATGAGAAAGTGACAAAGGGTAAAATATTTAACGTATGCTTTGTTAATTGTTTGACAGCATTTAGTTGTTTGAGTATTGGTCTGTTTTTCGAGTAATTTTTAGTTGATTTAGTAGCTTTTATAAAAGGTTAAGAGGTTAATTTTTTTTATAAAATGTTACTTTAATTATTAAAACTTACTTAAAACGTTGTGTTGCCAAATATTATAAAAAAATACCCTTTAAATTTGAAGGCTGTTATAATTGTTTTACCATATTGTTGTTTAAAAATCTGGATTTGTTGACTGTTTTATTTGAGCTAATTAAATTAGATTTTTCTAATTAAATGTGGCATAATTCATATATAATCTTTATGAAAATGCTAAAAGAAAATTCTTTTCTTTTCTTATTCATTTTGGAGGGAAAAACAAAAACAAGAATGGGGACATTGAAATATAATGTATGCAGGAATTCACCTATCTTTTGACCAATTGGATTTTGGTTAAGCAAAGCACCAATTTGAAAAGCAATTATAATTATAGCCTACCGTTTTGCATCTAAAAATTTAAGTTTATTTTTCATAATTAGGTGCCTACATTTACACCTTGGCACTTTTCACATAAATACGGGATGACTTCGCTCACCGAGTTATAAAAAAAGTACATATTATAATCCTGATCGAGCATAGATATGTCAATTTATTTTTCAAAAAAAAGAAAGTTATATAAATCAGTAAATCCATGAAATTAGTTGTCTTTTAAATATGGTTGTTCATAAGCAATTCGGTTTAATAAATAGGATACTCATTTCATATTCCGTACATAATACAATACGAGGTGGTTGGAGTGGATTGTTGATAAATTATGAGGCGGTTGGAGTGGATTGGATTGTTGATATTTGCATATCTTATTTTGAACAATTAAAATTTTAAAAAAACTATATATATTTTAATATAAAAAAAATGTAGAACAAAAGTACCAGATCTTATATTAAAAAAAATAATGAATTTTATCTATTCTATACAATTTTTTTTATAAAGAATAAAAGCATCGTGTTCGTAATTTTACTACGAGAGAAAAAAATCTGTAATACAGCAATTATTGAAAAGACTGCCTACCCAAAAACTGTAAAATAAATTACCCATAGCCCATCTAGATATTTTGGATATGTAGAAAATTACAAGGACTAAAATAAAACAAAAAACATAAAAGCAGAAGAAAAAAGAAAAAAAAATAATTAGCAAACTAGTTGTACCGGTTATCCCACAGACATTCATAATCAATTTTACTTTTAAGTAAATTAGTTTGTTTTGAGTCTTTTTATTTAAGACTAAATTATATATATATATATATAACCATTTAGACTAAATGTAATTGCATTTGCAATGAATCAATCTATTAAAGGGTAATGGTCCCCCCAACATAAAAATCAATTAAGTAGACTGTGAGCCTAGCACTATATTTGAAGAAGCCTATTATTTCATGAATTTACCCAAAAAAATCAAAGAAAAGAGGCTATGAAGTTTAAAAAATTCCTAATGTGGGGCAAGGTTCCTATTGGTGGACCCAATTGGAACTAACAAAAAACTTTAGAATATGATGATTAGGCTCTTCCATAGATGTACCTGAAGAATAAAAGAATTGCAGCAAAAGGAGAGAAGAACAAAGTTGGAATGGGATGTTAAAAAGTGGTAGTCAAAAAGTTTTGGTCAATGAAAAGGCTTTTAATTAGTTACAATATATATATACTATTAAAAAGTCTCTTTTGGCATGTGGGTTTATTGAGAAAAAGGGTGGAGGAGAAGAGGCTTTTTCTAGTTCTAGGAGTACCAAATTTCATAAAGCTTTGGCAACTAATTCATATTCTTCAACTACAATTTGTATACAATTTTAATTTTTTTATTTTTCATAATTAGTTTATAAATTATACCAATTCTTATGTTTATTAATAGAGATAAGTTTTTAGTTCTTACAAAAACGAAAAAAATCAATGACACAATTCATAATTTTTTTTTAATTTTGATAGTGAATTGTGAATAAATATGTTCGATGTGTTCGGCAAAATTAATTATGTAGGTAGCATTTAGCCGTTTAAATAATTATTAATTATTTTAATAATTGTTTACAAAATGCTAAAAATAAAAGTTAATAGATTTTTTTTTTTTATAAAATCTATTTAAACCGTTAAAAGTTATCTAAAAAGTTATTTTATTACAGTATATGTTACTGAAAAAATTTTAATATTTTGAACAGTTAAAACTCTAAAAATTATTTTAAAAGCTATTACTAAAAATATTTTTTGATGAAAATATACCAATAGCATTTGAATTTGGATAATTTTTTTTGAAGTTTTGAACCTCAATCATATTGTGGGGCGACTATGGAATTATTGTAGACAATTTCAATATAAGTAAATATGATTTTGAATGAACTTTTTCTCTTCTTGAAATGAGAGTTAAGACCTTGACTTATAAAAAGCCACATTGAATTTTCTTTCTAAATTATATAATTATGATGGTTAATTTAGTACTTTAAAACCAAAGGCAGTAAAAAAATATCAAAATTATTTACTTTCCTAATATATAGATAGAAAGTAAGTAAAAGGTAGATGAGATGATGAGGTGAAAAAAAAAAAAAACAAAGGTGGTGATGTGTATTTTTGAGAGGAGAAAAAAGGAGGAATTTAAGGGTTTAATTAAGGAAAGATTGGGAGTAAGAAATTATAATTAATAATTAATTAATCTATGTCAAAAAAATTAATTAATTAATAATTAATTAAGTAAAGGAAGAAAATGAGGTAAGTGAACCGTGCAAGGTAGTTTGAAATGGCGAGGCGAGAAAGGAGGAAGAATTTTAGAGTGTGGGGACCCACCGTATGTATGCGCACGAAAGCTATCGACACATGTACATTATCATAAGTCGTTACCTACACACACGTGCACACATTTCTTCCTTTTTTAAATAATACTAATAAAATAACATGCTCTCTTATTTGCCAATAATAATAATAACATGCTCTCTTACCTTACTAATTCATTCTCTTTGGACTAAACTGCCCCTCTATCACCATTTCACTCCATTTATAAATCCATATTTAACAATTACTGTTATATAAATAAACCATTTCAAACTTGTGATTTTGATGTATGTATAATGATATATGATACAGTATTTGATAAAAAAAAAAAGTGGTTTGAAAATTAACTCAAAAAAAAAAAAAGAGTTAACGTATTCATAAATGATTTAGATTAAAACTTTTGTTGATAAATTTATACTTTGCCTTATCGAATTTATGTGTCAATTTAGCTTATCAAACATATTCACTAACCTACTCAGTATATGATAGAGTAAAATTATCTCTCGATGAAATTTGATAGCAACCCATTAATTATAAATCATTACTTTTTCATTAACTTTTCTATGGGATATTAATAAAGAATTGTTTGAAAAATGAAATTTTTTCTCTTTTATCTATATAAATTGAATGGAGTGAATAATTTTATTATTATTATTTAGAAAAAAAAAGAACATATCATGAAAATAATAACATATAAACACTTATTAATTGATTTAATTTTTCATTTTTTTTTAATGTTAAAATTAAAACCATAATTTTATATGGGATTATTAATTATTCAAAGAAAGGCTATAAAAGTAATTTCATTAAAAAGAAATACAATTATATAATAAAAATGAAGCATAATCGTAAAGTCGTACAGAGAAAAAGAAGTAAGTCATTGCCGTGTTCGACCGAAAAACCCTTTCCTTCCATTTATAAAACAGTAATTTCCATACCCTCTTTCGTTCCTTCCTTCCTTCCCTCCCATTTACCTCTTTTTTTTCCTTCTTTTATTAATTACTATTTAAATATAATAACCATCGCTCCAAAACAAAACTCAGATTTCCATTTTTTATTTTCTCGAGAAAATTCAACATTTTCCTGCATAATTTTACTGCGATGAGAGCCGTTAATGGAGATTCTAGACCTTCTAACAACGCTTTGGACACTATAAACGCTGCCGCCTCTGCGATCGCTTCCGTCGAGAATCGTGCTCCTCAAGCTACGCCTCAGGTGCTCCTTCTCTTTCCTTTTTGATTGATTCTGAGCGTTTACTTCTTGTTGTTATTTTTTAATTTTCAGTTCTTCGATTCGATTGATTTCTGTTAGTCTTTAGTTTTAAATTTCATGCACTAATTTTAGTAATTTTGGAAGATATGCTTATGATTGATTGTGCATTTATGGAGTTTTATTTCAGTTAATAGCTTTTTGTTAAGTATTTTGGAAGCAAAAATTGAGACAGATTTTGCTTTTCATAACAGTGAATGAAGTGCTTCCAAAATTATAATAATATGATGATGATTAAATTAATTCTCCTTTTAATGTTTAAAGGTTGACTTGTGCTTGTAGAAAGCATGTCTGCTTTAGAACTATGAGCTGTTTAGTTTTGAAGGTAAAGTTAGATGCTTTTTAGCTGTATTTTCTTGAATAATTTGATCTTGTTCTGTAAAATTTCCCAACGGAAACTAAATTCTCTAGTTTATGGGTATTTTTTTACCCTTACATGTTAAAGGGCGATATAAAATTTCCCCCTTTTGTGCATTGACTGCAAGAGTAATATTGAGAATATAGTGCCCTTTTTTTTACCAAAAAAAATAAATTTATAGCTGCTATGAAGAAGCTAATTTTCATGTACACCTGGCCTACAAAAGCAGGGGAAAGGAGTCATGAACCCTTTTCAGGGTAAGGGTGTGATTTCATTTATGATCCATTTCAGAGTGTATAGAATTTCGTGGTGGATACAGTTTAATGATATGTGCATGGCAGACTTAATGTTGGGAGTGAAGAGAAGGAATAGGAATTCGGGGATGAGATCTCATTTACCTTAACAGATGTTCTGATGTTTTAATTCTTTAAATGATTCTCAGTTGAATCTTTATAATAAACTGTCAAACTTATAGCTAGGACTTGGCTTTAGCTCAAATGGTACAGTTTTATGAGCAATTTGGAAGAGGTTATTTTGATTAATCGTAATCAGGCCTGATATGGAAATCTGATTTTCACTTTACTATTAACTGCTTACTTTAGATGTCTGGTTTTGTTGAAAAAATTTCTATGAGGAGCTATTCTAGATAAGAACTATAGACATTTTAATTCTTTATGTCAATAACGGTGGTATTGTAATTCCTAGTTCTAAATAAGAAGGGTCCTGAAGTGCTTTCTTTCATTCTAATCATATTTTCATATTAATTTGAATTTGCAGAAAAGGAAATGGACGGGCTGGTTCAGGGCATACTGGTGTTTTGGTTATAATAATAGAAACAGAAAGAGAATTGGGCATGCAGTCCTTGTTCCTGAAACACCTGCCCCCAGAAATGATTCTTCAGCAGCTGAAAATTCAACCCAAGCTCCTACGATCACCCTTCCCTTTGTCGCACCTCCTTCATCCCCTGCATCTTTCCTGCAATCAGAACCTCCCTCTGCTTCTCAGTCACCTGCAGGTGTACTGTCACTCACCTCTATATCAGCCAGTATGTACTCTCCTACTGGGCCTTCTTCCATTTTTGCTATTGGTCCTTATGCCCATGAAACCCAGTTAGTTTCACCACCTGTGTTCTCTACTTTCACTACTGAACCATCTACTGCTCCTTTCACTCCTCCTCCTGAGTCTGTACACTTAACTACGCCTTCATCACCTGAGGTGCCTTTTGCTCAGCTTCTTGACCCTAGTATGAGGAATGGTGAGGGTGGGCTGAGGTTCTCATTATCATCAAACTATGAATTTCAGTCTTACCAACTTCATCCTGGAAGCCCAGTTGGTCAGCTCATTTCACCTAGCTCAGGCATTTCTGGATCAGGCACGTCATCTCCCTTCCCTGATGTAGAATTTGCAGCTGGTGGTCCTCACTTTCTTGAGTTCCGATTGGCTGACCCTCCTAAACTCCTGAACCTTGATAAGCTCTCAACTCATGAATGGGGATCACGCAGCGGCTCAGGAACTTTGACCCCAGATGCTGTGAGGCCTAGGTCTTGCAGCATTACTCCAGATCGTCAGTTTCCTGATTTTGGATCACGGACACATTCAGATGACGGAAGCCAAAATAATGGAGTTGCAGCAGCTGATCGAAGAGGCTCTTTAGCTGCTGAAAGTATCTTCAGATGTAAGGAACAGAATCCAGCACCCCCTATCCAAATCATACTAGAGTCTACAGAAAACAGAACCGAAGAGGCAAAAACAGAAAACTCCAGTGGAACAGTACATAATTCCGAGCCCTGTATTGGCGAGACATCCAATGAGACTCCAGAGAAAGCCTCAAGAGATGGAGAGAAGGCAGTACCGAGACACGAGAAGCATCGGTCCATAACTCTTGGCTCTCTTAAAGAATTCAACTTTGACAATACCGATGGGGGAGATTGTCATAACCCTGATCATGGTCCAGACTGGTGGGCCAATGGAAGCGATGTAGAGAAGGAAGATGCAGCAGCCAAGAACTGGTCTTTCCCAACAATGCAGACATTTGTCAGTTAGTCACAACATCACAACATCTTCTGATACTTCCCAACAGAATCTCCAGTTTTCCACTTGTAGGCAAGCACTATATGCACCACGCTAGTTGAAGCAAATTTCAGGGAATTTTCAGGATTTTGTGGAAAGAAAATCAGACTAACCCTGAAATGAAGGCTGATTTTGAGACCTGTCCCTCTTCTAACAGGACAGGTGATAGGATCACTTTTTTTTGGCTAAGCATAGATAGTTTTGTAATATACCTTGCTACTTAATTTTAGGCAGAAAGATGAACTAACACTGCTTGTTAGTTAGTTTTGTGCTTTAATCCTTTTTCCCATTTGTAATTTGTAATATAAATGATAAATAGGATAGTTTTATAGTTCTATAAATAGCAATTAATATGGAAATTTGACTTTGTAACAGTTAATGAAGGAAAATTCTGCCAAATTTTCTTTTGGTGGCATGATCTTGATTTTGTCATTTAATTACATCCACGTAATTGTTACAGAATTGAGTATGGGTTTGTTTAAAAAAAAAAAAAAAGAATTGAGTATGGGCTTTGGGCCCATTAGGAGATGCAATTAAGCACAAGAAATGGCTAATTTAATTCCTTTTTGGGTTTGACTTTGGAGATCAAGTGTTTCTGGAAGATTTTTTTTTTTTGCCCAAAGATATTTTTCATCATGTACACCCATATAGATTGTAAATGAGAGTCCCCACGGGCAACTCGAAATTTGACTTGATTAAAACTCCTTCGAAAACTAAATGAGTTATCTTATTAACTTAATGAGTTGAACTTGGTCTAAGATTTGTTGCTCGTTAATTCTTGTTTTTGCCTAAGACATGTCTTGAATATTTTTAGTTGGAAAATTCATATTTATTGTAATATAATAATTAATTAATATTTAAATAATAGTTTATATCTATCTATCTACTCATTCTTTTTTCTTCTTAATGAGCTGCTCACGATCAGTTACTCAAAGCTTAATGGAATAAAAAGCTCGTTCGAATCTACTTAAGAAGTAAAAGAGCCGAATTTGAGTTTGAAAGTGCTCTTTGCTCGGCTAGACTCATTTACAGCCTATACAATAAGAGCATGAAACCCAACAAGAGGGACTAACACTCATAATAACTCGCACATGCTACTCAAGACTTAGTTCAATAAAAATACGTTTGAATCGGCTCAAAAAGTAAACGGACTGAACTTGAGCTTGAAAGTATTCATTGTTTGGTCTGATTCATTTACATCCCTGAACAATTAAGAGCATGAAACCCAACAAAAGAACTAAGACACACACTAAAGAAAACTACAGAAGATACATAAAAAAGATTAGAAAAAGCACACGTTGTTTATAAGAAAAAAAAAAAAAAAACCAAATGAGACTTAGTAGCATAAAATTTTAGATCCATTATCAAGCAAGACAACCAATGGATCAAAAAGGAATTAACCTGCCAACAAAGTAAGCAAGAGCAAGAATTCTGAGTACTCTACTCACATCTGGCTAAACTACACCCTTAGCTGAAGAGATAGCTATGGCCAAATGAAAATCCATTTGGTTTTGCGAGTAGATCGAAAAAAACTTTAAACTTGAAGGTTTTTTCCTTCATGAAGCACCAAAAATGTCCAATATATGAAATTTGAGAAGTTAGTCTTCCAAAAAATGAGAAGGGTAATACCCAAAAACAGAATACATTTCTTTTTAGGATAAGAACAAAGTATATTTAGATCTAAGAAATATGGGCTACCAGTACCCGTCAATAATTTACTGGCGGCCGCCCTTGAAGGAAAGCATATGAGTATTAGGGAGGGAATTAGTGAGGGTAGTAGAAGAAATGTATATAGGAAAGAAAAAAGGGATTCTCTTTCGACATATTTTGCTGGAAGCTAATCTTCAATAAGATACGTTTGAATTTTATAATATGATAATAATCATATGAAGAAGATTAACATTTGATATGATGAATCCTACTTTGTGTAAGATGGTATCAATGAAATATGATGTATCAACATTGGATATAATGAATCCCACTTTTTAAGTGAGAAATAAATCAATGAAAAAAAAATTGACTTCATGTATTAAATTAATTAATGCAAGCACATTTGCAAAATGTTCTTCAAATCTATGCCACTAATAGTGGTCAGACTATCAATTTTGCGAAATCGGCTATTGTTTTCTCTAAGAACACACCAATGTTTCTAAGAAAGAATTTGGCAGATCTCCTTGGTATTGTTAATATTGATATTCTTGATAAATATTTGGGTCTCCGAGCGATCATTAATAGAACTAAGAAGGCTACTTTTCAGCATATCAAAGACACGCATTATGGCGAGACTTTCTAGATGGAAAGAGAAATTTCTTTCCCATGCTGGGAAAGAGATACTTATCAAAGCGGTGGTCTCAGCTATCCCCTTGTATACTTTTTCCTGTTTTAAAGTTCCAACTTCGTTATCACAGGAAATTAATTCGATGATCAGGAATTTTTGGTGGGGGCAACAGATAGATGAACAGAAAATTCACTGGATAGCTTGGCACAAATGTTGTCAACATAAAAAAGATGGGGGACTTGGTTTTCGTGATTGGGAGGCAATGAATATTGCATTATTGGTGAAGCAAGGGTGGAGGATTCTTAATAATCCGCATTCATTATTGGCCAGAGTTTTTAAAGGGCAATATTTTCGTAGTTCTGACTTTATGTCTGTTTCAGCGTCATCTAATGCCTTGTGGGGTTGGAAGAGTATTTTAAAGGGTCGTAAGGTCTTGAAGCGAGGTCTTAGATGGCAAATTCAGAATGGTAAGCAAGTTCGATGCTTTGTTGATTCTTGGATACCTAAAGAGGCTCCCTTTGTAGCAGAACCGAAAGCTAATAGGGATGTTAATATTTATTGGGTGCATCAACTTATTGATTGGAATAGAGGAGTCTGGAATGTTACACTTCTAGATCGTAATTTTTCACGATTTGATTCAAAGGCAATTCAGAGTCTCCCTATAGTGAAATCGACTTGCCAAGATAGGCTTATTTGGCACTTTACTAAAAATGGGATATACTCGGTGCATTCGGGCTATAAGGAGGCTTTTCAAATTTTACATGGGGAAACACAAAGCTCTTCTCCAGCAAATCAGAGTTTCAAATGGAGTGAAATTTGGAAATTAAATGTTCCTAGGAAGCTGCAACTATTTATTTGGAGGTTTCTAAAAAAAGGTTTGGCGGTTGGTGTTAATTTAGCAAAACGTTTGAAAAATTATAGTGATGCTTGTGCTGTTTGTGGTGAACCAGAGAATGAAGGACATCTTTTCTTTTTTTTGTCCTAAGGCTAGAGCTATATGGTTCTTATCTCCTGTAAGTTTGAGAGTTGATTTTATTGTTAGAAATTCTCCCCAATCATTATGGTCTTCATTTGTGTAGCTTATTAAGCAGGTAGACGCTTCCCAAGAAAAGATGGGGTTTTGTGTTTGTCTTCTTTGGCAGATATGAAAATCGCGTAATAATTGGATTTTTAACAAGCTTCAATTGTCAGCAAAGGAAGTCATTAACCTGGCATTAGCTAACTGGTCTGAATTTAATGAGGCTCACAATGAAAAAGGTCCATATATTATGAATATCGGTGAAGGAACATCCAATGCACAACCAATCTCCTTTTCAAGAGGTAATGTTCGATGGATACATCCTCCTTTGGGTTTTATAAAGCTTAACTTTGATGCAGCTACTTGTAAAAGGAAGGGTGAAGGAGCTATTAGTTTTGTTGTAAAAGATCATCAAGGGGTGATTATTGAGTGGAAGGTTCAAAGCATACAGCACATTGCAGATTCGTTGATCTTGGAGGCTTTAGCCTTAAAAGCAGCTGTTTTATTTGCAATTAATAGAAAATGGCGTTTTTGTATCTTTGAAGGGGATGCTAAAAATATTATTCATAGGGTGCAAAATCCTTCCCTAGCTGGTGTGGTTGTTGAAGATATCTTGGAGGAAGTTCATAAATTGCAGGAAAATTTTCCATATTTTGAGTTTGTATGGACTTATAGGAATGGTAATACTTTAGCACATAATTTAGCAAAAAAAAGTCTTGATTTTTCTTTTGTGCAGAATAGGATGCAACCATGTATGTATTTATCTCATCTTTATGATGTTTAATGAAAATTAACATTATGACTTTGGGAAAAAAAATCATTTTGTTATATAATGAATTTTTAAAATATGCCTATACATATTCTAAACTTTTGTAGGTTGTAAATGTGTTACCCATTAAATCATATTTTAACGTTTATATGTTGAATTATTAACGTCGGAATTATTTTGATCCAACACTTTTTAATTTATAGTTGCTTTAGTAGCAAAGTAATTTTTTGTCAAATTATAATAAAAACCATGGATAATTTCATTCATAGCTAAATATTTGACTAAAATCCAGTATTGAATCTCAGTCCCTGTATAGTTCAAAAATTATAGTCAAAGATGAAAGGAAGTTTCTTGAAAGCATAGAGGTCAAGTTTTGTACTATTTAATCCAAATAACACAAAACTAAAGGTCATCATCTACGTAAGTGTGGTAACAAAACAATAAAACATTTGGTTAATGGTCAACTTTTTAATACTCTATTGTATTTTCCTTGTTAGTTCCCTTGCAAAACACCTTTTTTCTTTTCTTTTCTTTTTTAATAAAGTACTCTTTCTTGTCCACAAAGTTACAACTAAAAAAAGAATATTATTAAAATTTATGATTAATTGAATCAGGGAAATTATAAAATTCTCCTCAAATTTTATAGTATATTCTGTCTAATTTTCAAAATAAACTCTTTTATTACTGTTTTTTTATTATTATATTAGACTAATTAGTCTTTTTATTGAAATAATAGGATCTTTTTGAGTCTTTAACTAATTACATAATTAATTTTACCAAATTTATATATTATCATTTATTTTAGAAGAATTTGAATTTTTGTCCTCGATAGCAAAATTGTTTATAGATGAGTTATTAGAAATCTAATTTGGAGTTTACGATTAAAAAAATTGTTTTATAATGAATATTTAATAGGAATTTCTGAAATAAATCTATTTTTAAAATTAGTTTTTTGATAAATTATAGAGAATTTTATAAAAAAGTTATTATTTTCAGAGTAATATTTATTAATATCAGAGTAAATAATAAAAAAATAAAAAAATAATTATTCTGATATTAATAAATATTATTCTGAAAATAACCATTCCTTTTATAATGAATATTTAATAGGATTTTCTGACTTCAGATCGATCGGATTTCGCAATATGTATATTCATTTTCAAGGCAAATATCTCAAAAAAAATTATGAAAGCAGCAAATATTAGCCGTTACATTACATTGCTAGCTGTCCAGAATTAATTAAGAAAAAAAAATATAATATGGTCTACATTGGACAGCTCCGTCAGCCGCCTAAACAATTTCTGTTATTATTTATAATTTCAACATATTTCAAAGACCATTAAAATAACTGTCTTCGTTGGGTAGAGACAAACCATTTTCTTAATGACCGTTTGACCTTCCAGAAATTCCAATTTCGCCTCCTTTATATACCCACAAATTTCCCAAACTCTGCAACAATAATCACCGCAATTCATTCATATCAGCCGCCGCCGCCGCCAGCCCCGCCATCGTCGTCGTCTCAAGAAAAAGAATGCCTCCTTTTACTATAAACGTTTCCTCTCAATTTGATAACCTTAAACTTGGTCGTGGAATTAGTCCGTTATCGGATATAGTTACCATTGATGTTGGCGGCCAAATTTTTCAAACTACAAGGCAGACCCTAGCTCTTGCTGGTTCTAATTCGTTGTTCTCTCAAATTGCTGAGTCGAAACAACTCGGTCCCCGATTTATTGACCGTGACCCGGAGTTGTTTGGTGTGTTGCTTTCTTTGTTAAGAACTGGGAATCTTCCTTCAAAGGCTAAAGCTTTTGATCTTGAAGATTTGATTGCAGAGTCTAAATTTTATAATATTGAGTCTATTTTAATTAATTCTTTGTCTAACCCTTCT
>CATIWJ010149183.1:0-32659 GCA_949640765.1 Croton laevigatus | reverse complement strand
AACACTTACTTTTTCACCAATACCAATACAGAAATAATAATAAACAATTAAACCTACTTACCCAAAAAGGAAACGTAAACAATTGAAAAAATTTGCCAAAAACGGAAACGTAAACAATTGAAAAAACTGGAGGTAGTAATTACTACTTAGTTAAGAAACTAAACAAAGTGAAGTGATAATGGTGTAATTAATTAGAGGGGGCCTATCAAAAGGGTTTGTCTTGAAGCGTGCTTTATATTGCCTACATTTTACTTACAACTACTCATTTGTAGTAATTATAAGATTGCCATTATCATAAGTAATAACGCCATTAAGTACAATTATCATGTGATTTTGCCACTTCAACTAATTTTTCTCTCCTTTTTATGCAACATGAATGAATGAGATCGTGAGATTCACTGTTTTTTGAATTGACAATTTGTAATAGTCGATTACTTTTCATGATTCATCAACTAAAAGACGGTTCACGGTTTGAAATTCTTTATGAAATCTGAATCAATTAAATTCCAAGAACGGTTTATGAACTAGTAATTTCAATTCTAATTGGGTGATTAAAAAACAAATCGATAATTCAAGTTGCTTCAAGCTTTTTGTTCACGATAAGAAAAAAACACAACTATGATATTTCTTTAAAAAAAAATTATGACCCGTTCAAAACACTAATTCTTTAAATTGTGGCTTATAGCAACCTACGCTTATTTATTCTCGCCTTATTAGCTTAGTTTATGGATTTGCTTCAAGCTTATAATTCAAGCAAAGAAAAAACACTACTTTTATTTTTCTTTTGAAAAAAAAAATTATGACCCGTCAAACCACTAGTTCTTATAAATTGTGGTTCATAACAGCTCACGGTTATTTGTCTTTTTCTTATTAGCTTAGTTTATGATTAGCGTACTTTATGGATGATATAATCTATATAAGAATTTTTTCAATTATGAATGATAATTAATATTTTACATGTTTACCCTTGTAATTAATAAAAAAAAATGAATAATATATTCAAATTATTATTCTGTGTTTTACATTAAATCAAATAATTTAATGACTTTCTTAAAGAATATACAAATGAGCTTGAAACATGTCCTAGGTTCAAACCTTGGGAGTAACTAAAGGCAAAAAAAAAAAAATGAGCTTGAAACATTTATTTATGGACAAAAATTTTACTCATTCCATTCACAAATATAATCCTACTTTGTCTACAAATGTAACAAGTTCTTTTTAAGAATTTTCATGTATATTGATTAATAATTTTTTACCTTCATCATTATAATTAATGAAGAAATTATATTGAAAAGATAAATAGCAAGGGTAATATAGTCAATACCTAGTATTTCACTATTATTTAAATAATTTAGTTATTTTTCTTAAAAAATGTGAAAGAATAATAAATTTATATTTATGGACCAATAGAATTTATAATATAAACAAATCAATAACTTTCTTAAGAGACTTGTGATTGCACCAGAAACACTTATTTGCTTATGGACAAAAACAGTTCAATCTTAATTGTATTTATGTTGTGAAAATATATATATTTGCATCCCTTCTAGTTGACATGAGTGTTTTGTAAGCTTAATTGTGTTTATCCCAATCAAATCTAGTTAGTTGAGTTTAGACATCATATATAAATGCCTAAAAAGCTACCAATTTGAAGGCATTAATTGTTATCAAAACCTAACAAATTATTCTCCTTCTCTAATTTTTACATTTGGTAGGTAAAATTTTAATTTTTAAGGTTTGCTATCAATTATTAACTTATTCATACCGCATCACCTAAATAATACTCATTCCAATTTTTTTTTTTTTTTTTTAAACATAGATACTCTACTCTACTTTATTATAGAGGGAAATTTGAGAAGGGGATTGAGATAAACCTCGAACCCGTGACCTCGGTTCTAGGAAAGAGATGTTTTACCACTTGGCTACTTTCTTGGGCTTTACTCATTCCGTTTTATTTACATAAGCATATTGATTTTTCACAATAATTAAAAATGTTATTTGAACGATCCGATTTGTCAATTTATTATTCTAAGCATAATCTCACAATTATAATGTTATTTGTGGTTATTAACAATTATTTATTTTAAGATTAAATTAGTTTTTTAAATTTTGACTCTCCAATTAAAATTACTATTTAAAGTAAATTTACATATAAATTGAAAGCCAAAAATAAAAAAATTGTATATTGTCTTAGACATTTGTTAACACATGTTGGATTCTTTGAAAAAATGCATTGTTCCATGTTGATTAATTTCAAACATTTTTAGAACACCTAAATTCATGTTCAATCAATAAATCAACATAAACTTAGGTTTGATCTATAATTTTAAGAAAATTAATTCTATTAAACCATTTAATCCTTCTATAATTATTGTAAACAATAACAATCATTATAAGTAGGTGAAAAATTAATCAAATCTAAATATTTATGTTTATATAATCAAAAAATATAAATTCTGAAATGAACGGAATAATATTATGAGTTGCATATGTGCGATCAGCAAGAATCCAACATGAGTGTTCCACATCTTACAAATCAGGTCACATAGTCGGCAATCTTCGAGTGCAAAACAATACTAACGTGTGTGAAATGGACCCACAAACCCAAGCCACAAAGCTGAAGAAGGAGAATTATATAACATTTATATTGGCTTGTGCTCCACGAATGCTTTGGCCCCCTACCATCCATCATTTCCAACAGTCCACACCAATTGATTGCTTAGCTTAGAGATGGAGAGCAACAAATGTTTTCTAGATCTCTCTCTCTCTTTCTCTCTCTCTAATAGAGTGTGTGTGTATATATATATATATAACCTGAAACTTGTACATATTCATGCAAGTAATGATGGGGCTATCTTTTTCTTGGTGGTTGACTGGTCGGTGTTGCCATTTGAGGGGATGGCATCATGGATTCTTTTTTCTTTATGGCTTCACCACTTTACACATTTGCTATAGGTTTGGTTGCTTTTGCTTATTTTGCCACAAAATCTTTCTCTTAATATCTCTTCTTTTCCTCAAGAAAATCAATACAGTTTTTGTCAACCTTGCATTTCATATAGTAGGCCAGTCAAAAGGCTATATTGTTTCTTGGCACTTTGAAATGGTGTAATGAGTTTATGTGGATGGAATGCTAGGTAACTTAAAAATACTCCACCTTGTGTATCACATGGGGACATTAAGGTGTCTTTTGACAAAATTAGATGTACTCATAACAGGCTATAATGATTTAATTCGTTGATAAATATTAACCTTCGATAAACTGTTCAATAAAATGTTGTATCGATTTCTAATATTAGTTTAAATACCATCATAATTTATGTTATAAATAATCGGATGAACAATTAAATATAATAAAAGTTATGTGAAAGGCAAAAACTAATTAACCATGACTCAAGTCTCGACAGAATTATAACCCACATAATGAACTAGTTGAAATCAAACGGAGCTTTTAAACGAGTCAAATTTGGGTACAATTTTTCCAAATTCGACTCAACAAAATTAAAACTCAGTTTAACTGATCTGATTTTCTTTTTTTTTTTTTAAACAAAGTAATTGATCTGATTTAGATTCTATAAAATTCACAAAACTAATAAATTATCAATTAATTGAGTGAAACATATATGTTAAGGTTAACTAGGCCTTGCTAAAGCTCAAATAAAAGCCTTAATTGAAATTGTCTCTAGTTAATTGGAATTGGAGAATGGCACGCAACTAAATGAGGCCCAAAAAATGGATACCACAAGAACACAAAAGAAATGACATCCATTAATCAATTCCTCTATAATATTACATGTAAAAGGTCTTTGTCAAATGAAGAAAGGGACAAGAACCAACATTTAAATTAAAAAGTGTATAAATTAACACTACCACTCAATTATTTTAAGTTCTATTAATTGGAACGTACCAAAGAAAAAGATATGACAAAGTGAAAAAAAAAAGGTATAGTATGAAACTTTTACTTATTTGAGTTCTCTTTATTTAGTTATTTACCCACTTATTTAATTCCACGCATGCCCACATTACATAGATGCTATTGACTATACAAATACAATAAACTAATCCAAAAGTTCATCCACATTATTGTCTTAAGATTGCCTAAACACTTTTTTTTAAAGTTGGAGAGGATATATATACTTACCGACAATTAAATTAGGCTGACAGTGTGTATTTCGGTTAATTTTTTCGCTTGTTTTTATAAGAAATGGAGATTCGAAGTTGATTACTCTAAATCATGTCTTGTAGCTGATTTAGTGCGAGGAATCACCCTGTTATGATTCTTTTTTTTTTTTTTAATAAAAAACTAGTCGTATTAAAAAACATTTCTCAAATATTTCTTCTTAAATTGCTGTCATTAAGAGAAAAAAATGACTAGTATTGTTCGTAATTTTATAACGAGAAATTTGAATCAGTAATACAGCCTTATTCGTCGTTAAGGATCACCCCTGTTATGATTCTTGGTTGGTCCATTAGACCTCCTTACAAATGGAAAAAAATTGATGCAAATTACTAAACAAATTCGGTTACACAGAGAATGCCTCTAATTGATAATTACACTCAATTTTTTCATTCTTTACCGTTCTCAGTTTCTGTCTATAATTGACTGCTATGCTATGCATCAATTTGATTGCAAAACCGGGCCGATAAAATTGAAAATTACGTGTATATCTTTTTTCAATTGGGTCAATTTTAAAATAAATCAATATTAAATCAACTGATTTTATATGATTCTAGTTTCTGGTTTTGTTTTTCCAGTTGAATCAAAAATTATAATGGCAATTATCTTAACCAGTAATGAACGGTTCAATTATTCTAGTTTTTGCAATTCCTCTGTTGCTCGCCCTTCCTTTCGTGACTAGAATGTCCATGGATCAGATTATAACTGAATTTGGCCTGATTTTGCCTTGGGTTGGGTGGGACATGTTTTGATCTTAGAAAAAATCTAGACCATACCCGATTGCTCGACGGGACCCAGGTCGGGTCAGATTTTTTTTTCCAGCACACCCTTAATGAGATGAAACAAAAATACAAATAATATATTTAAACGCATTACTTACTGGTTTATTTGAAATGAATCCATTTTGAGCCGTTTAGCATCACTCTCGTTTGCATTAATTTTAGAAACAGAGCGGATATGGAACCGGCCTACTTACTGCTTCAGGCCGGATCGGTTGAACCGGTTGAACTAGATTTTTGATTTTTTATAGTTTTAATATTTTACTAATAAATATGAAATATCTTCATAAAAATCAGTAACATATTAAATACATAAGCATCAATTTATCACAAAGCTCCTTTATGGCTAGGCTAGAATATCAAACTTCCGGATCCAGTTTTGTCAAATAATAGGTTTTTTACTCATTTTCAAAATAGTATAAAAATCGAACCGGACTGATTCCTTATTAAACTTGTTTGACCGGTCAGTCTTATCTGTTTTTTAATAACCATGCTCATTTGTAGGGATGTAACTTGATTTAAAATATTACCGATCTAAATCTAAATCCAAACTGAAATTATTGTTTGGATCCAAATTTTGGAATATGGAATGAAATGCATTTTATAAAATTTTAGAATATTAATGTTATAATAAAATTTCGAATTTCAATCCATATACTGAAATTTTGTTTTCAAATTTAGGTTTATATATATATTTGTCGAGATATAAGATAGATATAAAAGTTTATATAATTGGTTGAGATTAAAAAGTGAATATTCATATGCTTTTACATTATGAAGTGTATTTATTTATCATTAGCAACTTAATTTTAGTATATTCAAACAAAAAAGATACTATTTCTTTTAATTTTATATTTTTTTATTGATATTATAGTTAATTTAATTAATTTTATATTGATACTAATAAAATTTATATAAAAATAATAATTTTTTATCTGTGTTCCATTAATTAAAAAATTTTAAAATATAATTAAGTTTTTATATTTTTTTCTAAAAATAAAATTTATCGAAATTTATTTATTTATACATTTATTTTCATCTTAGAAACTCATTATTTAATTTTATTATTTTTTATATAATTAAATTATTAAATATATAAATATTTTATTTTATAATAATTTTAACTATAAAATTGCTTAAATATTTTATGATTGTTAATAATTAAAATAAAATATTTTCTAAGTTATGAACTAATACCAATTAATTAGATCAATAATTAAAATAATATATTGTATAAGTTAGTTAATTTAGTAGTTTCGTAAAAATGTTTATACTTATTTTAGATGTTCGTTGTTATCCTTTTTTTTACGATTCATGGTTATCATACTTAAATATAGTATTGTTATTTTTTATAATCACGTTCATTTACGGTTCGATTATGAAAGAAGAATCAAAATTTTAATCTAGTATGTGATTGAAATATTTTTCGTATTATATCTTTTCCTAAACTAAAATTGAATAAGTGGAAAATACTTAAAAAAATATATAATTGGTTATATTCAATAATATAAAATCAGTTATCATATATATATTAGTATAATATCATAATTAAAATACTAAAAATAATGCTAACAATATTAAAATTTAAACTTTCTAATTAGAATATACTACTAATGTTAATATTATTTTATTTTAGATTTCTTATTAAAATTCACTATATCAATAAATTAATATTTATTAATTAATTAATTTAATAAAAATAAGATGCTAATAATAACTCCTAATTAATATACATTATTAATACTAATACTATTAGAATTGTTATTTATTAATTAATTAATTTAGTAATTTAATAAATACTTAATTATCCTCAAAAAAATTAGAAATATAAGAGGTATTTTTTGTAAAGACAATGGTCACCATCCCATTCATACATTTAAGTATGTTATGGATAAAGGAACTAACTGAAAAGATTAATAAATTTCAGGCATTAAAATATAACTTTACTTTAATGTTCATCTTCTTCATCTCGTTTCTCTGAAGAAACTCTAACCTTGAACAACCGCCGCCTTAACTAGCTGTAACTCTCGCTATCATTCCTCTGTTTTGAACCTGTTCATTTTTTCTGGCTGACGCTTCACTGTAACTCTATGATATCCGTAAAAAATACGGCGGAAACGACATAAAATCTTGTTTGCAGCACGAATAATTTACATTAAAGAGTATAATATAATAACAATATTGTAGCTTAAAATTAAATAAAAGTTTCATTAACCCAATAGATTTATTTAATATTGGGATTTAAACTTTTAATTAAAATATATTACTAATATTATTATTATTTTACTTTAGATTTCTTAGTTCCGATACAATACTATATTAATATATATTAATATACTGTTATTTATTTATTAATTAACTTAATTAAAAATAGAATGATAATATCAAGTCCTAATTAGAATACATTATTAATATTAATACTATTAGAATAGTTATTATTAATTAATTAATTTAGTGATTTAATATAGATATAATTATCCTTAAAATTAAAAATAGTTGCATGTGGTAACCTATTTTATATTCTCATTATTGATGCTATAGTTAATATGATTAAATCATACGTTATCTTATTTTATATCATCGTAACTAATGCTAAGTTAATTTGGTTAATTATATATTGATAATAATATTCGTATTAAATATTATTTTTATTTTAAAAACTCGTTATTCAATTTTATAAGTTTTTATCCACATTTTTAATTAGAATATAGTATTAAAACTTACTCCTAATTAATATACATTATTAATACTATTAATATTAATTAGAATTGTTATTAATTGCACGTCAATGTACAGTCTAGTGTCAATTGTATTTATGACCCAGGTATCAGGTCGGAATCCTTCCACCCTCAATTTCAAAAAAAAAAAAAAATTGTCATTAATTAAAATTAATTATTGATATAAAATTTCACATATATGGGTAGATTCAATGTGCCTAAGGACTATTAATTGAAAATTGATACAATAGACATAAATTCAACCTAATTACACCGAATGTTAGTTTTCGAATATATATAATTAGTTTCAATATACTACTATTATTTTTATTATAGTATAGAATTGGTTATACTAATTCTATTAGTATTACAGCATTTAGCAGTGTGAGAAAATAGTTTAGTTCATTAAATTGTTTATATTTTGGGTTATTTCTTAAACTATAATATAATTTAAATTAATAATTAAAATAATATTCTTTATTTGAATATAATTAATTAATCATTATAACTAATTATAAAGTAGAAAATAAAAAGTCAATTAGACTACACCATATTATAATACCAAACAATTAGTGTTTATGTAATCTTCAAAGGGATAATAATACCAAACCATTAATTATAATTCTATTAACGGTAAATTAAGTTTTTTAGTTACACTATAGTTAGCATATAGCAAGATTATTATCTTTTCATGTATTTATGTATTCTATTTTTTTTTTATTAAAATCAAACTTAATTAGTTAATAATTTAAAAATAGTATTCCTTACTATTATATATAATTTGAATATGATTTGAATTTAATTGATTAATTATAAATAATTAGATAACATTTTTTATTAGAATATGAATTTATTTAATTAAATATTATAAATATTTATATAAAAACCACTTTAATCTTAATAATATAGATTTTATATGGACATTTTAAGTGAAATTAATATTGTCGGCTCATTCCTACTTTTATATATGTTACATATTATTTCACTGATTTGTTTTGTGATTTTAAAATGGAAAAAAAAAATTAATTAATCCCTAAATTTTACACATAATAATTATTCAATCCTTGTGTTATTAGGGAATTATTTTCTAACCCTAAAAAACCCTATATTCTGTCTTGTCTTCCTCTTTTCATCTTTGAAGACCTGCGTTTTTCTTTCTCTCTGCTGTGTCGTTTTTAGCGAGGAGAGGGAGAGGGCAGGCTGGTGCGGTGGTGATGGCAATTACGGTCTTGGTGGTGTGAGTCGGCGGAGGAAGGCAGTGGCTGTTTAGCCACTATTTTGGTTGTCCCTTTGTTTAAGCCCTGTTCTTTGATTCGTGAGAAATGCCAGCAGAGGTAGCGACTGATGATGGGATTGACAATTTCGAGGTCGCCGCGGACATGGCTTCTTAGAGTTGGCAAGTGAAGATGTTCGATCAGCGGCAGAGATGAAGAAGAAGAAGATGGCGATGCTTTCTTTGATTCTTCTGCAAAATTGCCACTTCCATTATATGCAAAGTCTAAGTTTTATCAAATTTTTTTTTAATTGATTATTCGGTCTGTGTTAATTAGAATGATGATCTTAGATGGTTGTGGCGAGTCTGGTGAAATAGTGGCAACTCTCTGTGATTTTCAGATGATTAAAACATGAATTGAATTTGAAGTGAAACAGAGCAGAAGCTGCAATTCCAAGAAAACATGATTTTTTTGTTCTTGTATTTATACCTTAAAAACTGTTAGTAGTTAATCTATATCAGCTGCTGTGGTTTTGTGGAAATATTATTTCGACCGACGTAGTGGACGGCGGTGGAAGGCGGTTGAGGATGCGTGAATAGAAATGGAAAAACAATGGGTTGATGAATTAAGCAGAGAACAGGGCTTCATTCAATTTTTGTTTGTTTATTTTAAATAATAATAATAATAAAAATAAAGATGAAGAGACAGAATAATAGCAGGGACATTTTAGACTTTAAAAAAAAAATTCTACTCCCTACTTTAAATTTTAAAAAGAATATACTAAGAATATACCGACTAAAGGAGGATACAAAAGCGAGTAACTAAATAACAATTATCTAATAACACAGTGAATAAATAATACTATACAAAAATTTAAATGATATGATATGAAATAAAATTTTTAAATCTAAATAATAGTATTTAGAATGGTATAGAAAAATTTTGAATACTAAAATATTTTGGAACGGAATTAAAATTGGGACAATTCTATTGCATAAAATATTTGGGAACGGAATTGGAATAAGGCCAATTCCATTCGATACCAATTGAATTACACATCTACTCATTTGTTACAACATTTTAAACCCAACAAACATTTAGGCATTTTACGCTCGTCCTTTTCATTATTCTTCTTTTTCACAAAGGCAAATCCAAGAGCACCTACTACTACTACTGTGCTACCACCTTGGCAGCATCCATATATGTAAAAGCTTTCATTAACCATATGTAATCTAAGCATTAAGTAGCTCTGAGTCAAAGCTCGTTAATGACTGCAGTACAAGATGATTCAGTAAAGAGCAGGAAGAAGGAATGAAAATAATATTATAATACCATTATTGACCTGAGATAATGTAAGAACCCAGTAAAAACTCTAGTACTAGTACACAAGAAGGCCACCAATTAATGGAAATTTCAGATATTATTTAAGCCACGAAAGAGCAAAATTCACCACAATTTCAATGGCAGCATAAGTTGAAAACAAGCATTCATAGCAATCAATATAACACACAAAGGAAAATGACAGCCAAGAAAAATACTGGACTATATGGAAAATCAATTAGAAAACTACAAAATATAAGACCGGGAAAGCTGTCGCAATTGAAAAAGATGATAATAATGCAGAAATTTGCATAATTTAAGGCCTAATTATAAACTCTTCCAACACAAATTCTTCATTTACCTGCAAAAGAATAGCTTTGGATATATACTGTGCAAGCTCAAATCCTCATTCATTTGAGCAACAGAACATGTTTTAGGAAAAGAATCCAAAATCTAAATCCAAAAAACAAGAATAAATGATTATTTGTTACTATGTTTTTATACAAAAAAAAGTACAGGTACAGCATCCTTTATAAATGCAAATTGCTACAACTCATTAACGGCAGCCAGACACAAAATAAAAGATCATTAAACGCAAAAAAATCTCAATCACAACTAATTCAACTAAATGAATAAATACAAAACCTAAATTACAGATTAAAGTATAACTACTCACAGAATCTAAGGTATCATGGAAATGTATGTTCTTCTGACCATTTCCAAAGCTTGCCATCTCCAAGCTAACCACATTCTTCCCAAATGTTTGGCCAGATACAGAAAGCTAGCAATCATATTGAAGATAAAGGAATAGTAGCATGGCAGAAAAAGGATGAAATATTGAATGGAACTAGTTGACCAAAAACAGAGGAATGATGTTTATTCAATGGATGTAGGACACTTATGCAAATATACAGAAAAAGGATCAAACTTTACTTTAAATAAACAAGTTTTAGTTGGCTGTTTTCTAATTTTAGTGTTGTAAATTCCATATAGTTTATGGCTATCTCACCTACTATGGGAAAACAAAAAACCAAATTGGTAAAGAAGAAGCAAGAAAATAAAAACATCTAGTGAAAGAAACGTTTCTAAATTGTGAAAAATTACAAGTTGAAGAAAAAAAAAAATTGAAACCTTTGGACTACAACAGTTTGAAGTCAGAGATTGATTTATTGAAATGTACAAACTATTTTTTTCAGTTTTTTCTTTCTTTCTTTCTTTTGTACAAAGAACTATCCAATAAAGGACAATTCATACAAAAAGAACAAAACCAAAAACTCAAAATATACTCAATTCACCTTCTTCTTCCATGGCCAAGAGATACCTTCTTAAGTTCATCAACTGTCACCCAGTCAAAGTTCGTGCCAAAGTTGAAGCATTTCTGCTTACCTTCTCATTGTCATCCTGAATTAGCCCTAAACAAATGTCTAGAACTCCATCTCTCTTAGCTTTCTCGCAAATTTCTTCACTGTAACAACACAAAGAATTCAAAGTGAAAAGCCCACATTGAATCCCTCTTTGGCTACCATTTTTAATAACCTTTACCAAAACTCTTAAACACCCACCAATTCTACCCATTTCCTCTCTTCCTTCTTTGCATTTAACTAAAAAACTCAATACTTCTACTGCTCTTTCTAGCCCCATCCCACCTAGTCTAACCAAAATCGGAACCGCCCCACATTCCACCGCCCGTCTTCTATTATCAGGAAAAGAGCAAATAGCATATAAAGCAGTTGCTGCTTCTTTTACCTCTCGCCCTTTACCATAATTTAGTACTGCAACCAATGATTGAATTGCATTCGGGTATGAACCGATTGTTGCTTTGTTGACTTCTACTACTGCTAGACTAGTCAAGATAGTGCAGCCTATTGCGCGGCTATCAGATGACCCAGCATGGAGAACGGCGACGACACGGCCAATTGCGCCTTCTGCTACTAAACCCACCTTGTTATCGTCATCTAGTGAGATATTAAGCAATAAAGATAGGGCTTTTTCCTGTAAAACTGGCTCGGACGAGTTGACACAGTTAAGAACAGCTGAAACAGCTCCCGACTCGGTCAGCTGACGACGAAGGGCGTGGTCAAGCTTTGTGAGTCTGGTTAACTGCGAAAGTGAGTCGAGCTTCGAGTTAAGAGGAGAAGATTTTTTAGAAGTAAGAGATGCGATTAGGGTTTGAGCCTGTAGTTTTTGCTGCGGCGGCGGTGGCGGAGGCGGAACAGAAGTTTGGTTAGCTGAAGAAGAGAGGAGGGTATAATTGGAAATGAGACTTCTAAGAGCGTGGTTAGGAATGAGAAGAGGGTCGTCAGGGAGGGGCAATTTAGTAATTGGACAAGTACGGTGGCCGGAGTCTAACCAGCGTTGGATAGAAGCACGGTCAAAGGTATGACCCGATGAGAGAATGACCGGGTCAGACATTATTTCGAGAGAAATCGGGCATTTGAAATCATCCGGAAGGTGAGTCGCCATTGTTTCTCAAATTTTGAAGCTCTATCTCTCTCTCTCTCTCTCTCTATAAGTTAAGTTTCTTTCTCTCTCTAAAAAAGGGGGTTTTCTGAGGTTTTTGGAAACGCTTAACAGAGAAAGGAAAGAAGGAGGAAAGGAGAGAGAAGATCAGTTGTGCTTGCTTCTTACCTTTTTCAAATGGCTAACCAAGCAAGTGAACGAATTGTCGAATTGTCTCTTTTGTCCTCGTCCTGTTTTATTTTATTTTATAAAAATGTAATTTTGAAAAATTATGATTTTATGGTGAATATGATTTATCACTGAATTTGTACATAATTATTATAAAGGTTATATTTTGGCACCGTTCAATTAATATGTCATTTTGTCAAATTTTTTAAAGAAATATTCTATAAATATATCTAAAAAATATAAAATGGAGGAAACATTTCATGAATATATCTTATAAATTGAAACTAAAAAACTTAATTTGCCATGAAAAAAAGAAATTGAACACTAAACAATTTTATGAAATCGAGTGTTGAAATCGTAAGTGATGAAATCGTAATTTTGCTTGAAATAATAAGCTATAAAAAGGAGTAATTGGAAGTTTTGTCTCTCTAAATTGAATTTGGGAAAGACTTCCTTAAAAAAAAATTAAATAATGTATTAAATAAAAAAATTATAAATTAAAGTGAAAAACTGTAAAAAAATTTAAAATTTTTAAAATCTAATTGGTTAGTCATATAGATCATCACATAAACCCGAGTGTATACAAGAATTTCCTACTATTAAGTTTATTTCATGATTGGATAGTTCCCTAATTAGTTAAACAATACGAGACATGTTCTTTTTTATTTATTCTATAAAACTGCTCCTTTTGTCCTCCTCTAGTGGTTTCTTTACCGTATCCTACCTCCGTTTTTGTGATATGTTTACATTTCCGTTTTTGGGTGTTTTTTTAAATTATTTACATTTTCATTTATAGTAAATTTTGTAATTATTTATTATTATTTTTTTATTGGTATTGATGAAAAAATAAATTTTTTAAAGTGTTAATAATTGTTTATTATTATTTCTGTATTGGTATTGATTAAAAGTGGGTTTGTATTGGTATTGGTGAAATAGTGAATGTAAAGATATGGGAAAAACAAAGGTAGTATTTTTTTTCCACTTTAAGTATAAAGTTGTATATTCGGTATAATTAATATTTTTTATATTATCTATAAAATTTAAATACTTTAGTTTTTAAAATTTTGAATAATTAAGAAAAAAGTATTTAGATAAATTTATTTTTAGTTTTTTTTTTGGGTAATAAAATTGATATAAATTAAGCTAGAGAAACCATTTAAAGTGGAACGAAAAAGTGCGGTAATAATTAGTTTTTAAAATTATTAAATAAATGTATGTTAATCAATTGAATATGTAGTATAGTTCGTCTTCTCGGTTTTATGACAACATCTTGAATTCAATTCAATTCCCCTTGACCACGTCTGCATTGTGTTTAGAGGAGAGCTACCAATATTATTAAAAATATATATATAATATTAATCAAATATATTTCAAAAATAAAAAAAAAAGTTATGAATACTATAAAACATTGTTTATAGAGATAGCATAATTATTATTGAATATGTTTCAATGGAGTATAAAAATAAAATAAAATGATATAGTAAACTACCATTCAATGTCTCACAACTATTCAAATTAATTAGGTTATCTCATATTGGTCATTTTATATATCATAAAAATTATAAAATGTGAAGGTCTTGAGTTAAATTTCTATCAATCATATTGTCAATATCTATTTAATATATAGGAGAGACCTAACTCCTGCTGTGTTACCTATAATGTTACTCGGTTCTTTAATAGCCTTCTTTGTATTAAAAAATGTTTCGCAATATTTTTATTTTACTTTTTAAAAAATATATACCACTATATTTATTCAATAGATTATAATATAAGATCCATTTACTATATTTACACAATTAAATTTATTTTTCAAAAGAAAAAAAAAATCTTAATTCTCATTTTACACAATTATATTTACACAATTCTAAAACTAAAAACTAAATAATAGTAAACCATTTTGAGCTCCAACAATATTCAAATTTCTGACATCTAGCCAGGGTCAGGAGGTGCATCCCCATAAAATGTTAACTTTAACTTTTAGTTATTCTATAAAAATAGTTTAATATATACTCAAATAATAAAATGGCTTTTAAACAACTAATTATTATAAAAAAAAGCCTTTTCAATAATAGCAATGGCTTATGCAAGTTTCAAAGGACAGTTATTTCATATTATTTAATTTTTTAAAATGTGTTTAGCATCAACATTTTAATTTATTTATTAATATCAAGAAATATAAAAAATTATGAATAACATTATTGATTCAAATATGTGAATGACTTTTTTAAAAGTGGATTCAAGTAGGAATTGAAGACTTTTTATTTATTTATTTTTATTTTTATTTCCTATTTATTTATTTATGAGACTAACATAATTTGGAGGTTTTCTTTGACATTTTGAGAATTATTTATTAATTAATATTATTTCATAATTTAACACATTTTTGTCGGTTACTTTCAAAATGGATAATTTTCACCCCTATGATACTTGAACTTTGATCTATTTAATCAAAAGTGTCTGAACTTTAATTTATAACCATAAGGGTCTGAACTTTTTTTCATTTTATCGGTAGTCCTTTTGATAAATTATTATTCTTTGACCTCCAACATAGACTTAAATATAATTTTTCAATCATCATTTCATTTTCAACGGAATAAACCAGAATTTTTTAACCTAAAACTCAATTTTCATTTTTAACCTATTACATTGTACTTACTGATGCATATCCGACAGATCGATTGAGGGCCTGATGTCTCCAATGATAAAGTGGGAGACCAACTTGAGCTGTGGTTCACCTTGGACTGGCTAAGTGGCTAACTATTTGAGGGACGATCCTGAAAACAAGAGAAAGAGCTAGGGCATTGCCTCATAAAATACTCCGATACTTAAGTCAAATGTGAGATCGTCCAATATTTAGAAAGGAGGTTAGAGAGAGTAGAGAGATTAGAAAGATTACCCGTGAATAGTGAACCGCCGTGGTATTTATAGTAGAGATTTCTTAATGGTTACTTGCAAGTTACTTCACCGTAATGATGACTGTAATGCTAACTCACCGTAATGATGACTATAATGCATAATTTGGGTATAGATTGTCAGAGTAGAGTATGACTTGTCTGACCAGTCATTCATACTGTAGGTAATTATTACGGGGAATATGACCCAAGTTGACCCTAGGACGATCCTCGAGTAACTTATGGACGTTGGCCTGTATACTCATAGTGCCAAGTATTGTGTGACCTATGTTAAGAACGTTGATCTTAGGCCTTATCTGATCCCACATAGAGCTTTCTGGTCTTGTGGTTCGTCTAGTGCTGACCTCTTATGAGGACGATGTCATCAGGGCCCAAAATAGAAGATTTCGCTTTGATAATTCGTTGTTACTTGAAGATGGACTAGAAGTTGTTGTACAAGATTGTTGGCAAGAATTGACAAGTGCAGATTTTATGAATAGAAGGGACCGACTTATTTCTAGAGTGAAGAGATGAGGGACAAACCACAACAATAGTACTAGGTTAAAACGAAAATCATTATTCAATAATTAGATGTCGATAGAGGTACTGCGGATGGGTCAGAAGTTGTTAGATTGAAAGAAGAATGGAACAAGATTATATTAACAGAGGAATCGAGAAGAAAACAGCAGGCAAAGTTATTTTGGTGTACCCATGGAGGTAAGAAGTCAAAATTCTTTCACAAGAATATACAGGAATCAGAATCATATTAAGTTTTTAAAGGCAGATGGTAGTCAAATTTGTTCTGATCCGACTAGTATGGCATCTTTGGTTCAGAATTACTTTGAGAAGCTGTTTGAAGGTAGTAATGGCAGTGATTTTAGTAGATTAATAAAAAAAAAATTCGCATTACAAAGAAGATGGTGTCAAATGATGATGCGGCCATGCTACTTGAACCGTTCATGATCCAGGTGGATCTTTTATTGCATAATATAAAATTATATATTTTGAGGCCAAAATCATTTTTTGGCCTTATACTATTATACTTTGGGACTTTTAGCCTTTAAATATACTAGTGGGCACTTTTAACCCATGTACTATCAAATAAAAGTAATTTAGGCCCCTCTGGCCGGCCGGCTGTTTGACCCTTTTTTTTTCGATGACAAACCTTGCAAATGAGTATACCAAATTGAAGCTCTCAATGTAAGGATTTCAAATCCGGTCTCATATTTGTCATCTAACCACCAGAAGACCTTGTTTTATAAGTTTTGAAGAAAACCTTTAAACATGTAAAATGAAGTCTTTCGGTGGTTGGATGACAAATATGAAACCAGATTTGGAATCCTTATATCGAGTACTTCAATTTGGTATACTTATTTGCAAGGTTTATCGCCGGAAAAAAATGGGTCAAACGGTCAGCTGGCCGGAGGAGCCTAAAGTACCTTTATTTGGTAGTATAGGGGGCTAAAAGTGTCTACTCGTATACTTAGGGGCTAAAAGTCCCAAAATATAATAGTACATGGGGCAAAAAATGATTTTGGCCTATATTTTGATATAATATAATATTATATTGTATATTTTATATTATTACGAGTTTCTTAAAAACTTGTAAGAACTTATGATTTAAATTCGTTTAATATAATTAGTAAATGAAATTAATGATTTATGTTATAATTATAATTAGTTTTTCTAATTTAAGATATAGCTTTTTGTATATAAACTGTAAGAATTGATTCAATAATCATCATTTTTTAATTCAATTCCTCTTTCTTTTTTTTATTTCTTCAGTTTAGCATTTTATTTCTTTTATTCTTAATTAAGAGTTTTGCAAAAACCTTTTTGGAAGAATTTCGGGAACCTCTTTTCAGTATGCATTTAGACAAAGCTTTGAGTCTGAATGAGTTGAACCTAGCTTTTCTGCAGAAATATTGGCACATTGTAGGTGATGAGATTTTTAAAGTTGATTCGTTATGGTTCCAACGAGGTGCTTTCCCATCTTCCATCACTTTGACGAAAAATTTTGCTTATTCCTAAGAGTGCATCAGCTGAATTCGTTAAAGATTATAGGTCAATTGCGTTGTGTAATGTCATTTAGAAAATTATGTCTAAAGTCTTAACAAATAGACTTAAAAATATTTCGCCTCATTTTGCTTTAAATCAGTCTGCCTTTGTGCTGAATAGGCTCATTATTGATAATGTTTATGTGGCCTTTGAGACTTCATAATTTGAAGAATAGAAGATAGGGATATCTGTGATATTGTGCTTTAAAAATTGACATTATCGAAGCTTATAATAGGGTAGATTGGAGTTATTTCAATGTCATGTTAATTGTTATGGGTTTTCCTGCAAAAAGGGTACATTGGATGTCTATGTGCTATTCTAATGTTAGCTATATGATTAATTGAATGGTTTGATGGTGGGACTTGTGATTCCTGGTCGTGGACTTAGACAGAGTGACCCTATATCATCTTATCTTTTTTCGATTTGTGCGAAGGGGCTTTCTACTTTATTTATGGTAGCTGAAGAGAGAAGTTTTTTGCATGGTTGTAGGGTGGGACGAGGATGTCCGCGTGTTTCTTACTTGTTATTTGCAGATGATTCATTGTTCTTTTTGAAGCAAAGGTTGAGGAGGCTTTAGTGGTGAAGAATATTCTGAGAGAGTATAAGCTTGCTTCTGGACAATTGGTGAATTTTCAGAAGTCAGGTATTTTGTTTAGTCATTGTGATTCTAAAAATGTAAAATCTTTTATATCTTATGTTTTGGAGGTTTCTAGTCCTCTTGGAGGTGGTGCTCATCTAAGACTTCCTTCTCTTATTGGGCGCAATAAGAAGCAGATTTTTAGTTTTATCAAAGATAAGCTTTGGAAGAGAATTAATAGTTGGAAGAATAGATTCTGTTCTTATGTAAGCCAGGCTTATTTTCAATGCAGGTACCTTAACTTTGGCCGTTGTAACAAAAAGGTATCTTAACTTCAAATTGACACATTTCAACTTATAAAAGTGTAACAAAAAGGTACCTCTAGATGGTTTTCAGGTTACCAATAGATTATAAGGGCCAAAATATAATTTTGGCTAAATTTAACCTAGCGTACCTAAATTTTAGATAAAAGATATATTTTTCATTTGGTCCTCTAACTTGATATTATTTTTCAAAATTAAATAAAGGGCAAATGCAAAAAAGCTCCTTATGTTTTGATCAAATCTATAAAAAATTCCATGTCTTTTTTTTTTCAGACCAAAAAGTCCCTACGTTATTCTTTAATTGACAATAATGACATTCTGTCTATTTTTTCTGTTAAAAATAACGGTTGAAAGATTAAAATGTAATTTTTATAGGTCATTTTGCAAAACTGAAGAATTAAAGTACTGAATAGATATTTACTAAACTCTTCTTCTTCCTTCAGATGCCATAACCGCCGTTGTTTGTTCTTGGGTCACCGGAAACGATATTTTCTAGTGACAAGGTATACATCAACGAAAAGCCTACACTGCAAGGAGTTTAGATCTGTGATCATATTCGCCGGAAAATGCTTAGAAAGCTTTGGTCGCGACTTTTCTCTCTCTAATTTCAGTCCGGCCATTTCTAAACTTCCGATTCCGGTGACCAATCAACACAAACTCTACATCAAATTGAAGTTTAAGAAGAGAGGATTCAAGATCTACCTTCAAAATGGACAGAAAAACATCGGAGCTTACCGGATAATCAAGAAAACCAGTTCGGCCGTTGTTTGTTCTTGGGTCACCGGAAACGATATTTTCTAGTGACAAGATATACATCAACGAAAAGCCCACACTGCAAGGAGTTTAGATCTGTGATCATATTTGCTGGAAAATGCTTAGAAAGCTTTGGTCGCGACTTTCTCTCTCTAATTTCAGTCCGGCCATTTCTAAACTTCCGATTCCGGTGACCAATCAACACAAACTCTACATCAAATTGAAGTTTAAGAAGAGAGAATTCAAGATCTACCTTCAAAATGGACAGAAAAACATCGGAGCTTACCAAATAATCAAGAAAACCAGTTCGGCCGTTTGAACGTGATTTTCGTTCCGGCCACAGATCGGCAACAAGACTTACATCATTTGAAAGCTCTCGTCGACAGGAGTCTAGATTAGCCCTCAAAACCTCCGTCCGAACACTATAGCTGCAGGAAAAGCTATCGAAAACCGGTTGAAATTAGAGAGAGAAAAGTCGCGACCCAAGCTTTCTAACCATTTTCCGTCCAGATCCGGCAAATATGATCACAGATCTAGACTCCTTGCAGTGTGGGCTTTGCGTTGATGTAAACCTTGTCACCAGAAAATACCGTTTCCAATTACAAGAATAAACGGCGGTGAGGTGGTATTCTGAAGGAAGAAGAAGAAGAAGCCAAATTTCCATTCACTCCTTTAATTCTTCAGTTTTGCAGAAGGGTCCATAAAAAATTACATTTTAGTCCTTATATTGTTATTTTAACAGAAAAAATAGACAGAATGATGAAAATGTCAACGGAAATATAAAATGAGGATTTTTTGTTAAAAAAAAAAGACAGGGAGGTTTTTGTAGATTTAGTAAAAACATAGGAAGTTTTTTTTTTATTATCCCTTAAATAAATTGTATTTTTTATAATAATTTTTTTAGTAAATAATAATAATAATAAATTTAATTAATTAATTGAAATCAGAAGTAATTTTTTAATTCAAATCAAATGAACACTACACTTTTATATTAAAAATTATTATTTTTTAATTATCAAATTTAATTAATTAAAATAAAAATAATAAATATTATATTTACTAATAGGTAAATAATAATTAGGTTTAATAATTAGGGAGATGATTCCAGAGGCACTCATCTCTCCCTTTTTTTAAATTAGTTAATTGGTGTAAAGGGATAAAAACGGAAAGCTAGCTATTTTAATTTTACCGTTATTTTTTCGTTAAATTAGCAAATAGTTGTGGGAAGGTATGGACGTGAAGTAACGGTTGCCATTAAAAAAGTCAAAAATATCATTTTCGACCTGACCAAAACTTGACATAGTTTTCCTTTTTGGTTCCTTGCTGGAAATGCTCTCTTTAATTTCTTCATTCATGCTCGTGTATTTTTTTTTTTATTTTCAAAAAAAAAAAAAGACATGACATGATTTTAGAAACTATATATTTATGTGATATTTTTTTAATTTTTTTTTAAAATTCAATTTTCATGAAAATTAATAATAAATTTATTTCAAATGTTTGATTATTAAATTTTATTATTTTAATAATTTTTAACTTATTTTTTTTTTTATTAAAGTAAGTATATAATTTTGAAATAAAATATTTTTTTCAAAAATAGAGGCTACAATTTTTTAGGACCTAAAATATTTGTTTTAGCGGCTTTAGTGTTGAACTGAATTAAATGATTTTTTTTTGCTATAATACTTTATATATAAATATTGGATAACAATTATAATGCTTAAAAAAATAATATTCATGTTGAATTTTTTTTTTTTTGGCATTTCTTCTTTGCGTCTTCGTAATAACTAGAATACAGTTTACGTAGGTAAGTAGATAAGTGAATTAATAATTAAATGTGATGTAACCATTCCATGTAGTACAATACCCAAATGTCAACGTCCAATCCTATTGATAATTTTATAAATTTATCAATATTGTGACGTATAATAAATAAATAAATAACAACTATCAACTACTTGTATTAAAACTAAATAAGATGAATGCTTCAAAATATAGTGTTCTATAATAATTAATACTATGTCGCTAAGTCAAAATATAATATTATAGTTGTAAGAACAATTAGAAATCTATATTATTATAATTAGTATTTAATGATAATAATAATAATTATTATAAAATAGAATGAGCGATCGTATAATAAACTATGGGTTTGTTTGTACAAAAAAATGCTAATATCTTATTTGAGACAATTTTTTTTTAATTTTTTTTAATTCATGTTTAAATACTATTATAATGAAAGTGATTAGAATTAGATATGGGAGGGTGATCTGTTTTTCTTTTTTGGGTGGCTACAAAAACATTTTCAATTACAATTTCATTAAATCCAATGATTTTCCACACAATTACGAATTACTACCAACACAGTTATAAATTTTCAAACTAAAGTCCATTTTACCGTAAGACCTTGATTTGAACTCGTGACCTTTGTTAATAAATTACATTATTCTAACTATTTGGGTTTGAGGTGATTTGTGTGGTAGATTGTCCATCCTTCAATTCAATTAAAGTGTGATATGAGAGAAAGTGTTTGAATTTAATTAAGGTAAATCATAATTTTGTCCCGCATTTTTACTTAATTTATATTTTTGTCCCTATATTTTTTTAAAATAGGTATTTTTGTCCCTGCATTATGTTTGTATTGGACACTTTTGTTCTTCAATTAACTTTTAACCAATTTTCTGTTAAATTTGTGAGAAAATGACAGTATGACCCTTTGTTTGGGCTTAGTGAAAAATTTCAGCACTAAATTGTAATTTGACAATTTAATTAAAAATGAAAATGTAGAATTGTAGAAGCCCAATCGCAGAATCGCTCAACCATAAACCCAACGCTAGCCAACTATGGTCGTTTGACTATGCCATTGCTGTTTGTCACCGCCGGAAGCAGGGCTGTGACAGGCAAACTTCTTGGTCACCAGAAACTCCACGAACGACGCCCTAGAGGGAGAAAATCTGTCGGGTCTAGAAAATCCACTCGGGCTGGTTCAAATTTCAATTGTTCTTTTAGCTGATAATGGCATTGAATGAAGTTGAAGGTGGTTGTGTTTGGTCAGACAGAGGCTTTGGCATCGGTTGGCGGTCGTAATGAAGGGTGGCAGCGGCGATTTGGAGCTAAAATGGCATCGGTGGCCATGTTAGCACCAAAATATCCATAGCTTCGATCTTCAGTTTTTTGGCCACTGTAACTTGCGATTTGGGTACCAAAAGACTCCTTAGAGAGAAACCAAATGAAATGTGCCATTGCCTCCGCGGTTTAATGGCAGAGAAGAGTGGTAGAAATGACAAATAAAAAACGATTAGGCTTCTGGCTTTTGCAATTTTTGATTCTACATTTTCTTTTTTTTTTTAATTAAATTTGTCAAATTACAATTTAGTGCTGAAATTTCTCACTAAACCCAAAACAAAAGGTTATACAGTTATATTGTCATTTCCTCACAAATTTAAAAGAAATTGGTTAAAATTTAATGGAAGGATAAAAGAGTCCGACGGAAACAAAACGCGGGGCCAAAATTGTCTTTCAAAAAATACAGGACAAAAATATATATTAAGTAAAAATGTAAAACAAAATTATAATTTTCTTCTTTAATTAATTAATACGTTTTTTAGTTACAATATTATCTCAGTTGACTATGATTTCCAAATATATAAAAGTTAAGAGATAGATTAAAAAGGAAAAGTAACAGATAAGATTAGTCATTGTCAATTTGACACGAATCATGAACGAGTTCAATTTTTTTACATAAATTTGAATCGTTACACTAGCTAACGGTTTGAAGGGCAATTTATAAACGGGCGATTTTTGATGTTGATTTGAAGGACAATTCGAAAATTCATAATTTAAATTCGTTCAAACCTCCAACTATGACCAATTTAGATGAAACAAAAAATATAGTAGCATAAAGAATTTGATAATTCAAGCTGATTCAAACAATTCTAGCCAGTTTACAATTCAAAAATCATTTGAATTTAATCGAACATGAGTTCTTACGACGTCAATTCTTTTTTCTTTTAGTTACCTCCAAAAGGATTTGAACCTGGACCTTTGGTCTTTGATGATATTATCTTACCATCCCATTGGATTCTTACAACGTCAATTTGATAGTTGTTCGGTTATGATTTAGTATAATTTACGAAATTATTTAGTCGGTGACCACTCTAGATAGGATAATAATTTTGGAGAGGTGTAGTATTACTTTAGGTGGTAAATGAATATAAAAACAATGATTTAGCAAACTTTTTGATAAAAAAATAGGAATTGACAAGAGATTCAATCAAAGAGAAATAGAAAGGAAGATTGAGACAGGCCAAAGAATAACAACCTCTTGGTTAAGGTTTAATAATAATAAAGGAAAGGTTCTAAAAGTGGAGGTGTTGAAAAATAACGTTAGAAACGAACAAGTGGGAGCTTTTTTTTTGGTTGTCATAAAATAATCACAATATTATTACTTATTTAACGAAAAAGGCAAAAAAAAAAGCCAAAATAACATAAAGAAGAGCCAATGTGATCCACGAGCTTTCCCTCTTTTTCAATGGCAGTTGGGAGTTTGGATTGGAACCTTGCCAAACAGCTGACACAAGATGTCCAACGTGTAGGACAGCTGGAATATATGCGATGATGTGCCATTGTCAAGGTGTTAGAAAGCTAGACCGCAGCAATGGATGTGTCAATACAACTTAGACTATGTTGGATGATGTGGCATGTTCATGTCCTCGTGTTAGCATATACTAAAATTTCCTGGGATTTCCCGTTGTAGAGCATCAAACATTATGCTATAAACTAGCCGACACGAGTCAAGCTCGGCTGGTTTAACGATTTTTGGGTTTAAACTCAGGTTGAGCTCTATTCGGATTTGGTTTGTTTATATTTAAGAAAGTTTGAGGCATGACTCAAAAGCTAATTCAAAGCTTGACTTGTAAGCTCTTTCGAAATTCGACTTGAAAACTTGTTTGAAACTCGACTCGTAATATTGTTAGGAATTTTTGCAAAACAATGTCGTTTTATATGCATTAGTAAATTTTTTTTTTCCAATTTGTAAACACTATAAATGAGTTGGTTCAGGAGTTTATTTGATAAGAGACTCACAAATACTTAACTGATATTATTTGTGATTTTGTGAACAGAATTCGAGCTCGATTTGTGAGCTCGAACTAAGCTAAATGAACGAGCGGAGCTTCGATAATCACATTACAGACACATTTATTACAATTTCATAAAATTTATTCAAGGTGTGATAATTAAAACTAGTGTCTTTTCATGTCCTAGCCACCACATCACCTTAGCCATCTACCATTTTAATTTGAATAAAAATGGAAGAAAACTATCTCCATCAACAAATCAACATCAAAGATAAACATTATGTTAGAAAGAAAAACTACTGTATATTTAAAAACTAATTTTCCAATCATTCAATTATTTCATTTATTATTTTTAATTCAGTAGATAAAAATTAATTTAATTGCAAATGACATTAATTGCATGAAATTACTAACATTTTAGAGGAAAGAATTAAGGATTCTAGCGAGCTTCAAACATGGTGACAGTGAGTTCATTTACAGAATCAACTCCACTAGTTGATGCGTCTCCACTATTGTAACTTTTCTTCAGAATGAATGCAGGTTGTTTCGGAGATGGAAGAATTGTATCATTACTCAACATAAAAACCACATTAGCCATATTTGGCCTATCTACTGCAGAGTCCTGCACACATAACAGTCCTATTTGGATACATTTCAGCACTTCAAGTTCAGGATAATTTTCGCTGAGTTCTGAATCAATGATTTCCAGGGACCTTCCTTCCTTCCATAGCTCCCAAATCTATATTAAATTTACAAAAGTTGATTAGCATCAATGCGATTTAAGCAATGGTAATAAGTACTAATCTTCGAACAGATTGGCTCGTGTTCTGAGTTTCACTCTTTCATTTCGTAACTAAAAGAAAAAGGTCTGATTAACTTACATATCCAACCAAATTAGAAGAAGTAGTTTCTTCATAGTAGCTGCTGTTTTTTCTTCCAGTGATTATTTCAAGGAGTAGTACACCGAAACTGTAAACATCTGATTTTACCGAAAATAGTCCTTGCATTGCATACTCCGGTGACATATAACCACTGTAGCGTCACAATGAAACAAATGTACTTCAGGCTATATGGAATATGCTATGATTAGTAGAAAAAAATTATCACTTTAAAATAAAATTGTCACGTTTTCTTGTTGCTAAATCTAACAGTTGTAATTCGGTTTAACGACCAATTTTAGTCGCTAAGGCTTTTGAATGCTACTTACTATGCTGTATTATATTTTAAAGATGCAATTGATTCCATTTTTCAATTATGATACTACTTACTATGTTCCAACGACTCGATTTGTGTTTGCTTCGATTTGGCCTACTCCGAAAATTCTAGCCATGCCGAAATCCGAAATCTTTGGATTCATGGATTGATCTAGCAAGACATTACTAGCCTTGAGATCTCTATGAATGATTCTTAATCTCGAATCTTGATGAAGATATAAAATTCCTCTAGCAATCCCACAAATAATGTTGTGGCGAGTCGACCAATCCAATCGTGATCTTTTTTGTTCGTCTAGTATCAGAATAAATGGAATTAAATGATTGAAAGTTTTAATAATTTGAATTTGATATATGCAGAATTCATTGACATACCAAAAATGAAAGAATCCAAGCTTTTATTTGGTAGATATTCATAGATTAACATCTTTTCTTGATCATGAACACAGTAACCTAAGATTCTTACAAGATTCCTGTGTTGGAGTTTTGCAATTAACAAAACTTCATTCTTAAATTCCTCAGAACCTTGTCCTGAAAATTTTGACAATCTTTTAACTGCTATTTCCTTTCCATCATGCAATTTACCCTGAGAAATTAATGAAATCCCAATCAGTGCATTTCAGGCCTCAAATTTCATATTTAATTACATTGATTAATTATACTTTGTTACTTAATTACCTTATAAACTGAGCCAAATCCACCTTCTCCAAGCTTGTTAGAATCAGAGAAATTATTGGTAGCCGCGGCAATGGCATTCAGATCAATGTAAGGTAAATCTAAAATTTCAGCTTCATCTTTGCCTTTTCTACTTTCAGAATCTCCCAGTAAAAATGATGGACTTGTGCTGAGACTAAACAAAGATTTGCTATTTCTGTCTCTTACTGCATTAATTAATTATCATAATCATTAATAATTTTGCATTATGAATGAGGTCAAATTCGACAAAAACAGTCAAAGATATTAAATTTTCTTACCTCTCTTTTTCCCCTTTACCAAACAGTATATCAGGTAAAGAATAAGAAATAATGTTACAGCAACAGAAACTATCAGTACGGCTTGTACTCCTTCATTGGAAAGAGGGCCTTTGGATTTTCTATATTTTGCTGTAAATAAAAGTACAAAAAAGGATTATGGAAACACTAGATTATAAGATCCTTTGCATTTAATAACTAGATTAATAGCAAAATCAAGTATTCTATCTTAATCTCTAAAATTATAAAAAACTAATTAATTCACTAACACAATTAACGCTACTTTAAAGTTTCAAGTAGAATGCTGAATATTGCTTACATCGAATTTACTGTAGTTGTCTTTAATCAGGATTATGTACCATAAGATGGATTATGATATAAAACTATTGGAACTACCAAATTTTCATCAATAGAAATAGAGAAATCAATTGAAGTTTGACAATCAACTACCATTTGATCTATCGAGATAAAGCCCTAAGTCTCTTAAATAACGTTTGGAAAGTGAAAATTATCATTATGAATAGAGCAAACTTATCGTCTATAAATTCATTTAAGTTTGTGTTTGAAAACCAGATGATTACTACTAATGCTACTACCACTATTAACGTGGAGATATGTCTATGGTTAATCAAGCCAGTAGTAGTCCTAATCTTGATGTGATTAACTAATCAATCATTATAAACTATTTAATGCATTGAAATAATGAAGAAGTTAATTTGAAGTAGACATATACCTAATTCAATGGAGTCCACTCGGACATAAATGTCCTGTCCCATGGTAGAAAAAGTCCTTGTATCAACCAAATCTCCAAACCATGTCAAGCATCCAAACCCTCTTTCATCAGCACTTGTATAAGCTGTACAAGAACAGTTGTTCAAGCATTCTCGCTCACATTCCTTCAAACTCAAGCTCATGTTCACACGTGCCGATCTTGTGTCTGGCACTCTCACACGTGCCACTTTTACGAACCCTTCTCCGCTTTTACATGTAGACACTCCAGCTTCCCTTACGCACCCCGCTGACCCATCTCTCAAATACCAATCCTTTTGTGATTTCGGTATGAACCCGGGTAAACACTTGCATATGAAAGTATCCGGTTCGTATGGATCACAATTACTATTTGGTCCACATTCTTTAAAGTTATCACATGGCTCCTTTGGAGCAGACCAAAACATAATCCATCGACGATCACGAGCATTCCACGTGGCACGCTGAACAGCTCCAGATTCGTTGATCATCATTCTAGAGAAGATGGGTGCATTAGGTGTTACTACACTATACATGATAGATACCTCGTCATTATTATTCAGAAAAGTTACATTCAAGATAAAATTACGAGTCATTTCGGGTACTCCACTCCATCTTTGTCCGGTCCACGGCCCGCCCCGCCACAACGGGTCCGAACCCTTGTAAAGAAACAACTGCGGATACCCAGTCGGGTCAATTCTGAAAAAAATATTACCAGTTCCAGGATCATCTTCCTTCTTCCAAGATGAAAGAAACCAATCTTTTCCAGTTCTTCTGCTAATTCCAAGCTTCATATAAGGAAGTAAAGTATCGGTAGGATAGTCAAAACTTTGCCATAATACGACACCGTTTCGAACCAAAGCAAAATTTCCTGTATTCATAAGCTGAGCCATGGAATTGTTTGATGATGAAGAGGAAGAAACATTAGCAGACCAGAAAGGAAAAGTTTGGTTTTTCTGGTAGAGTACAAGAGTACCATGTTTGTCGACGGCAAGTACGCCGGAGGTATCATTGATTGGATCATCTCTGTTTAACACCCAGATAACAGTTTGTTCTGGGACTTTATAATACCATATTCCAACATAACGATGGTTAGACTTTCCTGGACTGAAGAATCCAAGTTGGAAGTTTCCATCATTAGATACTAAAAATTCACCATCTTTGATAGGATGGGTTGGAGTTATAGTATCTTCAATGGATGTACAAAAATGGAAGATAAGAAATAACAGAAATACAGTGAAGGAGAAAAACAGAACAGGATTATTCATGATAGTTTCAAGAAAGATTTTTTGATCTTTTTTGGAATTTAGAAGAAGAGATTTGTATTAATTATACTTGTCATGTGAAATGTGTAGTTGAGGCTTTAAATGAGTGGAACCAACTACCTACTAATAAAAATCTAATGGCCATAGAAAAGAAAAGATCAAAAGAAAAATTGGGAAAGATATTTTGTATGACAGAGAAGAGTAGTGTGTGAGTCTTGCGATTTAGTACTGCTTTTCTTGGTGTAAGAAGCCAAAACGTATCTGTTTTCTTTCTCATTCATGCATGCCAAAAAGTTATTTGAAATTTATCCAATAAATTTACGATATAAATAAATTGCTTAGAAATGTAATTTAACTTTTTAGAAAATTCATGATTATTTTAGTAATCTTTAAACAAAGAAATCTAATTATTTAGCTACCAATGCACATGTAGATTTTTTGGGAAGGGGAAGTGATGAAAATGTAAGAAATGATAATGTTTTGCACTATATTATTTATCAAAATAATATGCCTATTTATCTGCTTAGAATAAAAACTTAACTAAAAATACTCCTAATTAGAATCACAAATCATACTAAAAATTATCATAATTTATGTAGTAAACGCTGCAGTAAATAAAAATTCAAATCACAAAAATATTTTGTTCGAATTATTTTAACATGGCGAACCATACGCGTTTCAAAAAATTAGTTTGGGTAAGGGAAATGAGAGGTAGAGTTGGGGGAAAAGTTAAATAATTAATTACAGTACAAAATTACCCTTCAAGATATTATGTAAAATAAAATGATAATTGGGTTTTTAATAAATATATTAGGCATAATTGACATAATAGAATTTAAATTAAGTCAAGGAGTAGCTTATCTCTGCTTACACCCTCAAATTGGGATAAGAAAATGGAGTTTTGAAGGGTAAGGGACAATAAGGTTACCCTCGTACCCTTGTGTAATCTCATTCCAAATAGGGCAGGGATAAACTTAACTCTCCTTACACTTATTTACCCTAACTTACTCTCAAACCAAACCGGCTGTAAATGGTAGAACAATTTCTAACCATTTTGCGTGTGTGATTAACTTATGATATACAGTGTCCATTTTTTCGAGACTGCCGCTACGTAACCTTGAGCTTAATAATTAATATCTAGTAATTACTATATATGATTTACTAGATATGATTGAGCTCAAGGTTAACAGCATGTTAAACTCAAGTTCAACTTCATAAGCTTAAACATAATGATCTTCATTGAGCTTCAATTCAGTAAATTAAAATGATGTAGTTTTGACTTCATTTAAGAAAGCTCCCGAGTAAGTAAGCTAAGTTAGACTTGTAAACTCGTGAATCTAGTTTGAGTTTAACTCGTTTATTTGTTGAACCTATTTCAAAAGTGTTTTTATAGAGCAGAGTCTCAAGTAAATCGCGATGTGCTAGATTGGCCTGAATTCCAAAATCAAATTTTAGGATTCGACGAACTACTAAATGTGATTGAAGATTACATAACTTGACAATGTAATAATACATGGAAGAAATTATATATGTACTTGCAAGAATAAACTTCTTAGATGCAAGAGTCTAGCGAGCTTGAAAAGCAGTGACCGTAAGTTCGTTTAAGGAATTCAGCCCTACACTGGTTGATGGGTCTTCACTACTGTAATTTTTGTTTGAGATGAATGCAGGTTGTTTTGGAGATTGAAGAACTGTATCATTACTCAACATGAAAACAACATCAAACATTGTTGGCCGATCTACTGCAGATTCTTGCACGCATAAAAGCCCGATTTGGATGCATTTCAGTACTTCTTCTTCAGGATAATTTCCCCCAAGTCCTGAATCAACTATTTCCAAAGTTCTGCCTTCCTTCCATAGTTCCCAAATCTACATTAAATTAGACAAACAATTATATAAGGAGTACTCAATTGAAGCAAATATTGTTCGAAAATGATTTCTGTAAAGAACTTGGATAAAAAAAGGGCAACCAGGTACACGAAGGCATAATCCTGCATTTATGCAAGATCCTGGAAGGGTTGCACACCCGAAGGTGTACTGTAGGCAGTGTTACTGTAAGAGGCTGCTTCCATGGCTCGAATCCGTGACCTTTTGGTCACGCATCGACAACTTTACTGTTATGCTAATGCTCTCTTTCTGTAATGAACTTACATATCCAATCAAATTTGTAGTATTCTCTTCATGGTAGCTGCTATTTTTTCTGCCACTGATGATCTCTATTAATAGCACTCCAAAACTATAAACATCAGATTTTACGGAAAATAGGCCGTGCATCGCATACTCTGGTGACATATAACCACTGCAGTAACAATTATATATACTTCAGCAAGATACTAAAAAGATACATTTGATTACATTTTTCCAGATGTTACTACTTACTATGTTCCAACGACTCGATTTGTGCATGCATCAATTTGGTCTGCTCCGAAAATTCTAGCCATACCAAAATCTGAAATTTTTGGATTCATGGAAGCGTCAAGCAAAACATTACTGGCCTTTAGATCTCTGTGAATTATTTTTAATCTTGAATCTTGATGAAGATACAAAATTCCTCTAGCAATCCCAAAAATAATGTTATAGCGCGTCGACCAACTTAATAGTGATCTTTTTTGTTCATCTGTATATGATAAAAAGTGAACAGAATTTAAAGATTTGACATTTTATAATTCAAAATTTATAAGCAAAATGAGATGGTAACATACCGAAAATGAAAGAGTCCAAGCTTTTATTCGGTACGTATTCGTAAATGATGATCTTTTCTTGGTTATGTATACAGTAACCTAATGTTCTTACAAGATTTTTGTGTTGGAGTTTTGCTATTAATATAACTTCATTCTTGAATTCCCCTGACCCTTGTCCAGAATATTGTGACAATCTTTTAACTGCTATTTCCTTCCCACCAGGTAAAATCCCCTAAGAAATTATTACAAAAGAAAGAATACAGTCATAGATCGAGAAAGAAGAAGTGAATTATTCATTATTGTGTTTGTCTCTCTATTTATATACAAGGACTCACTGGGTAAAAATAAGCAAACAGAGTAAAGAGAAAACTCCTATTAAGAGTAAAGAAAAAAACTCCTACTAAGGAAAAATAAATAAAGCTCTCATTCTTGAATTCCCCTGACCCTTGTCCAGAATATTGTGACAATCTTTTAACTGCTATTTCCTTCCTACCAGGTAAAATCCCCTAAGAAATTGAATGAATTCCAAAATTAAATAAATATTCACCCAAATCAAGTAAATTTATCTTGTTTAGTTAGTTAATTACCTTATAGACAGAGCCAAAACCACCCCTTCCAAGCTTGTTGTTCTCCGAGAAATTATTTGTAGCATCAACTATAGCACTCAGATCAAAGCATGGAAGGTCGAAAATTTCAGCCTCATCATCCCCTTTTACACTTTCAGAATTTTCCAGTAAGAATGTTGGAGTTGGTTTGAAACTAAACAAAGATTTGCTATGTTCTTCTGTTGCTATACGAATGAATAGAAATTAATTAATTTACATGAAGAGGTGATTGGAAAGAATAATCGAATTGAATATTGAACTTGTTTACCTCTCTTTTTCCTCTTTATTATACAGTATGCAAGGTAGATTATAATTATTAATGTTGCAGCAGCAGAAAGTGTAATTATTATTCCCAATGTCTTCTTGGGAAGTCGGCTTTCAGACTTGCGATATTTAGCTGTAACAGATAGTTTAATGGTAAGTGTATACGCAATATAGCCGTAACAGAGAGTTTAATTTAGACCCAGTCCGAAAGGCATTTTTTTGACTGAGTTCAAATGCTGCATATGCAATATCGATTAGCATCGAAGTGACCTTTAAGGTCCCATCCAAAGATATAATTAATAAGTTCTCATACAGAATTAAATCGTGGCCAACGGAAAGATATATATACCTAATTCAATTGCATCCACCCTTACATAAATGTCTTGTCCCACAGTCAAATAAGTTC
>CATIWJ010149176.1:0-22478 GCA_949640765.1 Croton laevigatus | reverse complement strand
TAATTTTGTGGGCAGTTTCAATAGTTATTAGTACGGTTAATTATTTAATTAACAAAAAGCATATATCCTTTGCACGACTTTTTACCTTCATAAATCTAAATGTGGGACTAAACCCTATTTAATTAATTTTATTAGTTTGATAATGTCAAACTAACATTGGTTGTTTAACATAATTTGAAGTAAATGTTGCTTTCTGATCATATTCTACTAATTTTTAATTAATTTATGGTTAATGAATAAATTCATTATTAAAGGACTTAGATTCTATATCGAAGTGTACAAGGATAGATATAATTGGCACTTATTGAAAAGTTAGCGACCTAATTAGTATAATAGGTTTAATAATTTTATCTAATTAAGCAAAGTTGTAGTTAGATTAGATTCTTGTCATCACTTAACACAAACTTGAATTGTCTTTGACTTTGGCTACACATCTAATTACTTAATCAAAAGATTGATATTAATCAATTATAATTTAATATTATGCATCCACATTATTATGGGTAGCAGGTAGAATATGAACTTGCTTAGTAAGCTAATTAGTCATGCTAATTCCATTTTAAAGTGAGGCAATTACAAGCATCTCTATATTCATGGCAATTACAAGCATTTTATGGTTTTAAAAACTCATAAAATGTACCGTTAAACCACATATGAATTCTTAAAATTAAATTGAAGGCTAATTCACTTGATCCACTAGTTGCTGAAGTTTTGAATATATATATATATGTTTTGATGTGAGATTCTCAATTTTTGGATAATTTATAACTGAAGTCAGATGTTTATTTTAGTTATCTTAAGTCCTTTTAATAGATATTTTGAGACAATAGTAATATAATAAATTATTATAGTATATATATAGATTTTATAATAATTGTGACAGAAATAGAAATAATAATAATAATAAAATAAAATTGGTGTTAGTGAAGATAAATATATGTATAGTTATATATAGGGTTATAATAAATAAAAGTTAATATTTTGCACGGATAACTAGGGTTGTTTGTGTTAAAATTATGTATATAAAGGAGAGGTTAGTGATTTGACGGCAAAAATAAAAAATAAAAAGGGGTATTGGGAGTTGGCAAGGGAGAGAGGGATTGATTGTTGGTGGTTTGGGTTCCTGTGCAAAATAAAAGAGAGAGTGTGGGTGAGGCTTCGGGTAGCGTGAATTAGAGAGGAAAGAGGGAGCAAGACCTGACGGCGGGCCCCAGGCGGCAGAAGAGGAGGCTGACGGAGTGGACAGGCGGCACGACCCGATTGGCTAGCGGCTGTGTGTCGCTGAGGTGGCGTGCGCTGGTTGGTCTGCAGCGTTGAGGTTGTTCGGTAGAAGGGTAGATTCGGAGCATCAATTAGGTAATTTTTGCTTTGAGATTTCTGAATTGTGTACCTCATTGCTGTTAGGTTCCTGAACTTTTCTTGACAGTCCGGTTTTGCTTTGTTTTATTGATTAAATTTCATTCTGATATTTATTAGCATGGTGGGTATGTGTTTTTTTTATGATAAAATATGGCATAATTAGATGGTTGATCATTATTAATTAATCTGTTTATAAATCATGATTGGAGTTCGGAAATTATATTGGGTTATTTAAATAATAGTCTTTTGTGGTTGACAATAAAAATTGGCTTAACTTATTATTAGGTGAGTTGTATTTCGGTAAGTTTATTTTAATTGGTTGAATGCAATTATTTAGCCATCGTTGATGCCATGTGGAGAACTAATAAATTACCGTCATTCACTAATTTATTTTTAGGTGTTAGTATAAATTATTTTAAGGTTATAAGTTGAATTATATTTTGTGATGGAATTATAGGACTATAATATGTGTGTGTGTGTGTGTATATATATATAACAGTGATTTAGGCAATTTTATTTAATTCCTTGTCGGTTGGGATAATTTGTTTTGTATAGAGGATGTGAAAGATAATCGGGTATAATTTGTTGTATGCATGACATGCATGTCATATATAGCATAAGCATTTTGTGGGTAGGTGAAGTTGAATTGTGAGTCGTGTGTACTGTTTTGTTTAGGTGGTAACCAAGCTGGTCTGCAGGGTCAATAGTTTTGAAGGTGTCTGGTTTGCTCTACAAATCAGGTAAGTTCCATGGGTGTATTTGCTTTGTTTGTGGCGTGCTATTTGCTAATAAATATTATATATATATTGTATAAGCCCTTCTTATATATTATTCTTTCATTTCGTATAATAATATTTCTTTCACAACCAGACCTTCTGCATGTGTAGAGACGGGAAAAATAGTCTGTGTGTTGATTGGACTAATTTGAACATTTGCTATGGTGATGCTATATGTGTTTGTTATGGTGTGTCAAAGAGAGCGATTCATGCTAGTCTTCGGACTTCTGTTATTAGACTTCGGTCTTCTGTTATTAGTCTTCAGACTCCTGTTTAGTCTTTGGACTTATGTTATTGGTTTTTGGACTTTCGGCCTTGACACACCATATTGTTTGAATGAGATTATGTTTTCTATATTATGTGTTGTTGTTAGGTTTTCCCGCCATCCATGGACTTAATGAGAGCCTATATATAACGCTCATACCCCTATAGATTGTTTTGCAGGTCGAGTCGTGTAGCGGTTTCCGTCTTTCTTCTTCACGGACCGTTTGCTCAGGTGTTGGTAGTAGCTAGTTTGGTTTATTTCAGTTTTCTACCCGTCTAGAGATTTCCGGATATTTGTTTTGTTGGGCGGACTTGGTCCGAAAACTTTTGGGTGTAATAGTATTTTGGATATTTTAGCTTTGGTTTGAGTGTTTGAACTTAGAATAATTGGAATTTTATTTAATTGCATTTGAGCTTTGAACTTTGAACATTTGAACTTAGAGTTTAGTTTGCATTTAGTTTTCTTTATTAAGTTTTTGGCTAGGCTTGTGTAGGCAGACTTCAGTCTGGTTACACACCGGTCTCGACCTTTAATTTTGGGTCGTGACATTTTATCACCCGAAGGCTTTATAGTTAATAATTGATTTGTAGTAATCATAATTCCATTTAAAGAAGTCTCATTTCAATTGTAATTAATTTAAATGCTCAATTGAATCTGCTTCTTTGTTAAAAAAAAAAAAGATTCAAAGAAGTTACAGTGACTCATGACCTTTCAAGTCCTAGAGTAGTGACTATGCATTGGGGGATATAATAATAATAATAATAATAATAATAATAATAATAATTCAAAGAATAAGCTTGAGTGAAAATTCAGTATTTGGCCACTCATGTGTTAAAGTTCTTACGATAAAATTCAACAATCTTTTCCTTTAATTTTTATAGCATTTTTCAAATTCCGGAATCTTAACTTTTTATAGCATATACAATTCTAATTCGAGTTTATTATTAAAAGAGAAGAAATAGTGATAATCCAAATAAAATTTTAATAAGACTTAATCAGTAACTAACCACTTATTTAATTTACTTCAAATCTTTTTAAAAAAACATAAAATTCTTCTATTGTACTAACTTTTTTCTAATTATAATGGGAGAGCATTTATCTTAAAATACTACATCCAGTTTTTTTATTTCTTTACATTTCAAAACCCTACTTTAGGTTCAAGTTCGGTGTTGTATTGATAGTTTGATAAGTAGGGTTAGCTAGATTAAAGTAGATTTATGTTAATTATAAAGTATGATTACTATAGTTTAATAATATATAAATAATATTCTAATCTACCTAACTTAACCTATCAAACTATTAAAACCAAACTTGAATCTATTCAACTTTAAAAAATTGTAAAGAATTAAAAAAATTGGAGGTAATAATAGTAATAAGTTAAGAAATGAAATCATCCTAAATTTCAGTTCTTAAAAAGAACATATAAATGTGGTCCACTTAGGATTGCTTAGCCTATTTATAGATTAACTTTGTAAAATTCTTTTATTTGTAGCCTAAGTTCAAATATTTTTAAGTAAAAATTTTCAGAACACTACTGTAGCTGCAACAAAGAGACGGGCACAAATATTATAATGAGCCGTTCATTGTAGAAAAATATCCAAAACTTTGGACGGAGTCTAAAATATATTCACGTTTTAACTTTATTGTTAAAATATCCAGATAAAAAATTTGATTTTAATAATATTTAAAATTTGAAATAAAATATATAATTGAAAACAATATTTTAAAATAGAAATTCTTATGTTACTTATAATTTGAATTTGAGTTAAATCATTGGTTTTGGTTCAATCTAACCGGTTATAAATAAAATAATAAATCTACAAATTTAAAAGACGACTCTTCTTTTCTTTATCCATATTCGCATCCTCTTTCCTTTTTTGAAACTCTACATAACCTGAGATCCAATCCATTTTTTTTTTTAAACATACATATTTTATTTAACAATTAACATCTAATTACAAACTAAACTTAATCTGCTTGTACTCTTCAATTTGCACTCAATAATTAGTGATGGATTTCTTATATTGTAATGAAGTATTATTTTGTCATTTATATATGAATAATTTCTTATTTTGTTATGAATTTGTTTTGATATTTTTGTAAATTTCTTTTAGCTGCAGTTTTTACTGCACTTTTATGAAATTTTGTTAAAATATTAAATTTGTTAAATAAGAACAATAGTTAAATCGGTTAATTGGAGAATTTTCTATATTTTTATGAAATTTTGTTAAAAATATTAAATTTATTAAATAAGAAAATTATTTATTAAATTCGGTAAATTAAAGAATTCGTAAGAATTAATTAATTGTTAAATAGTCCGAAAAAAAAATTTTATTTTTTTTATTCAGTAAAGATTTTTGAAAATTCTTTTACATTACCCATATGCATACCCCCTAAATATAATGCTATATACTAATGATTGTGAATGCGAGTAACACCAAGTTTGAACTTTAAAAAAAAATTATCAAAATATTTATTGATCTTTTAAAAAATTCGCGTCTATTGTCGTTGTTTTGGTCGATCCCTCCCTTTAATCTGAAAAGGAAAACAAATAATTTTAGGCTAAATAAAAATAAAAATAATAATTAAATTAAATTTTATTTTCCTTTCCTATCAAATATTTTTTTTTTCATTGATTTTAATATAAATAAAATAACCCAATAACTAAAAATATAATTCGTAATAAAAAAAACACAATAAGTAGAAATATTCACATGTGGTACTTTCTTCTTCCAAATTTATGAACAGTGAAAAATATCCATTGAGCGTGAAAATTGTCTAATCTTCCAAATTAGCCCCCTATTATAATTTTTTCATCTTATAATATGTATATGGTAAAATAGTTTAATATTAGAAATCTTTCTCAATTTTGTAATAGGAATTTAATTCCAAACGAATTCAGATTTTTTATTATATTAAAATAGTGTTTTACTTATAGAATACGATTATAATTATTAATATAAACTAAAATAACGTTCGTTAATAAAATAGGATTATAAATTATTTACAACACAAAAATACTTAATAACCATTATTCCTTAGAATAATTTTTTTATTAAATTATTATTTAAATTTATTTAATTAATAAATAAAATAGTATTTGTTACTAGAATATGATTTGAATATAATTGATTAATTATGAATAATTATATAGTATTCCTTATTAAAATATAATTTGAATTTAATTAATTAACAATTAAAATAATGTTTCTTATTAGAATGTAATTTAAACATAATTACTTAATTATGAATAATTATATAGTATTCTTTATTAGCATATAATTTGAATTTAATGAATTTATAATTAAAATAATATCCCTTATTAAACAGTGACTTTGTTTTGTTGATGGTGTTGAGTTGAGAGTTACTAAAATGAGTGGTTATGGAGCGCTGTCTTGAAGACAAGGAAGGCAACTTCATCAAGGCTATGTAAGGGTATTATGATGGTTAGTTTGAGACTAAATTAATTGAAGTTTTAACCTTTTGAAAGGTCTTGAATTATATCTCTTGCCATATAATTGGGAACGGGTGTGTTTTTATTGACTCTCAAGTTGTTTTTTACTCTCTTAATAATGGAGTGATAGACTTATCTAAATTTGGTTTAATTATGTCATATTGCAAATTTTTGTTAGGTAATAGACCTAATATTAAGGTCAGATGGATTATGAGGCATGCTAACGAAGATGTTCATAAACTAGCTAAGGCCTCATTGTTTAATGCTTCTACTCATATTTGGGCAATTATACCAAATTACTTCATTGATTTTCACGTTTTGAGGTAATAATATAAGTAGCCTCATTTAAAAAAAAATTAATAATTAAAATTATATTTCTTATTAAAATATGATTAAAATTTAATTAATTAATTATTATAAATAATTATATATAGACAATTTTATCATCAATAATATTGATTTTATAAATATCCATTAGAGACAAAGCAATGTCTCCTATAAAATGATTAGAAGAGAGATCTAATCTCTTAACAGATGTCAAATTTGCTATAGACAAAGTGCCATAGAAATCATTGAAACTTATATCCAGCTCTTTTAGATATTTTAATTCATAAAAACTACAAAGTTTAACAATAAAATATTAGCAAAAAAATATTGTTTTTTTTAAAGTGATAATCAAATATATATATATATGCATACAATTCTTATCCCTACATGTGTATATATAATCATTATTATTATTACTATTATTATCTTATATATATATTTATATAATAATAATAATTATGTCTATTAATTGTATTTATTATTATTATATTTTTTAAATCCTTAAAATTACAATTTAGTCTATAAGCTTCCTTAAATTTTATAATTAAATTAGACGTTTTATTTAAAATCAATATTTGAACATTTGGGTATTATAATATTGCTCAGTAGAATATGGTTTAAATTTATTAATATTTTATTATAAAGTAGTTAATTAATTTCATATAATTATGTAACAATGATTTTTACCCCTTTAAAAATATAATTTTTGTAAGAACCTCTTGGAAAGGGTCAATGTTTGTCATTCATGACACATAAGAGTAATTTAACTATCTTTACACATGAACACTTAAGTTATGTATTTATTATTTAAGTTTGTTATACTATTTGAAATTTCAAAATACTATATTAATTTTTTTTATAACTAATTAATAAATTAAATAAATAAAAATACTGTGAATAATATTTTAATTTAAAGTAATTATATTTAATTACTAATTTTAGTTTTAAAAATTATAAATCATATTATGTCTATTTATCTAAAAAATTGCTTTTGTGATGCTATTTATCTTGTGTAGGACACAACGGAGCCATCGAGTTTAGTAGCTTTACTCCATGCTGCTCAAGAGTTGCTTAGTAGAGATTGGTTAGAAAAAGTTAGGTATGGGCATTGGCCAGGCATACACATATATAATTTGTTTCTCATCCTCATCTTATTTCTCATCCCTCTGTAGAAATCTATTTTCGTAAGGTTCCCAATTCCATTTCAAATTTTGAAAAATTATTAATATTAATTTTAATTAATTATTAAATCACAAAATATAAAAATTATAATTATAATTATAATTTATATATTATAAACCAATAAAAAAAATTAATATATTAATAATTCATAAAATTCAAAAGAACTATTAATAAATTCAGATTGATTTTTCTATTAAAAGAAATCTAATATCTCAAAATTTAAAAAGAAATTATTTCTTTTTATTATAGCATTATCTCCTTAAATAGCCTCTACATAAGATTTAACTTACAATTCAAATAATTCAAATATTAAGATAAGTATAATAATGCTTTTTGATATTATTCAGCAATAGAAAAACTAAAATTAAGTAATATAGGATATACATTTTTTTTACCACATCATTTACATCTAAATCCTCATAAAATGTACAACACCCAAAAAGTGGAGTTAAGCAAGAATCTAATTTGAAAATAAATAATATGATACTCTATATTTCCAACTCGGAACTCAAATAATATTATAGTTAAAATTTTCCATATTTAACATTGAATATTATTTTAATAAATTTAACATCATATCCCAATTCTGAATTTTTCATGGATATCGAGACACAAAAAAATAGATCGGTAGACTTTAAATCCGACCAATATTAATATTATACTTAAAATATTTATAGTACTGTCCAAATTAATATTTAAATACTTAAAACACCAAACTCACTTTCAAAATTCTCAAGACTTGCAAATGACTATTTTACCCATAACCTCAAATTTTAAAAACCGAGACTAATTAGCATATCAAAAATTTCAAAAACCGAGACTCAAATTTCAAGAACTCTACCTAAATTTCAAAAATCTCCCAAACTTGTCATACAAAAACCCTAAACCCTAAACCCATGACTATCCCTAAAAAGAGTCTCTCATGTTAACCAGGAAACTAATCAGTCGGTAGAGTTCTTGACACGTTTGGGAGCTATAATGACAATAGGAACTCATCTTCTTTAGGAACCCCCCTTCGAAAGTTAGTTTACAACTTTTGTATGACAACCAAGGCAAATTCCTAAGTGATTTCTTTGAGTAATATATTTTTGCCATTTACTCCAGAAAGAAAAAAACCTGTCATTGGCAAAAATAAAAATATATAAACAAACACTTAAATAAAATTAGCATATCTCCTATTATATAAAAAATAAAATTTCTACAATTATACTAGGGCTGTCTCACAAATTTGAGGGTTCATATGCAAAGTATCAAAATTGGGCTTTGAGCCCCATGAAAATTAAAATATTTATCATTTGGCATAAATAAAAAATATGTATTCTGAGAATGACTTAGTGGAAGATGCTTGTTAAAATAAGTTACGTGCCTCGAGTTTAACAAATAAACTGTCAATTTTAAACTATAAAATTTTGTTTATTGTTTAATATGAAGAGAAAAGCTAGAAAATAAATGATTATACACATGAGAATTTAAATAAATAAGTGACTGACTTATTGACATCAATGGATGGATGAAAAACGTGTTTTATTTTGATCTTCTATATTAATGAACTCATGATAATAAAGTGAGAATCTTTATTTAGAGAATGACAAAATTTATTTCTCCTGAGCTGGCTGAGCATGTGAAGGTAGCCTAATTGAACACCCTCAAAACCGACCCTAAATTATACCATTTAAACTAATAAAAAATAAAAAATAAATATCTAAACACAATTACTCTGGTACAAAACACTTACACAAAAGATTTATGTACCCATAGACTTATGCATGTATATATATAATAATGAGACTTTTTGCTCAATTTACTTGGGTAATATAATTAGGGATGATATTAGAAAGTTCCCAAAATTTAAGTTTGTATATAATTTTTATTAATTATATTTTAATTCTTAAAAAGGGTCATATTTTAAATTTTATATTTAATTCCTTTTGTTAATAAAAATTGTTTATAGCCTATTTATAATATGATTATAAACTACTTATATATTATGTTTATAAAGAAAAAGAGGCTATTTTGATAATTATTTTTAAAAATATAATATTTATATAATGTGATAAAATCTAATTATTTATTGCAAAACTCCATATAATTATGCTAGTTAAAACCAAATTTTAAAAAGGTGCATTATCTTTTCAAATGGTCGCACAGGGAGAGAATGTAAATGAAGATTATGTATTGTAAAAACGCGAAACTCGAAACGGGAAAGGGATGAAAGAAACGGAGTCTGTTGGTTCATTTCACTGTCTAAAGACGTAACTGCTTTCTCCCTAAAATTACAGTAATACAAACTCTGTTTTCTCCAATTGAAAATTCAACATTTGCGGTATTTGATTGGCTGAAAAAAGCTGGTATTGGCTTCTTCAGCAGCTCTTTGCTTTTAAGGTGAGTTTTTTTTTTAGGGCTTTCGCTTTTGAGAAATATATAAATTGTTTTAGTTTGTGAGACCAAATTGAAATTGTCGGTGGTGAATTAGCGAATTATGTTGACGATGTATTAATTTTGAGTAAATGCTTGTGATTGTATTCAAGAAATAGATTACTTTAAATTTCTCATTTGCTTATTTTGTGTTTTCTTCATAGACAATAGGATTCTAATACAGGACAAGTATGGAGATTAGATTATAGGTTTGGAGTGGCTGGTGGATAAAGACATTATTTTTTATCTATAATATAGACTTATGGATGCTGGGGCTTTGCATAAGGAATCCGAAAATGATGATGATAATTTAAAGGTGAATGCTCACTCTAATAAACCTGAGAAACGTAATTTAGAGGAAGATTATACAGAAGAGATAGTTACAAATCAGGATGAAGATGGAAATACATTACCACATGTGGGTATGGAGTTTGAATCAGAGGATTCTGCTAAGTCATTTTATGATGCATATGCCAAGCGCATTGGATTTACCACTCACGTTGGTCAGTTCACCCGTGCTAAGCCTGATGGGCCAATTGTGTCTTGGGATTTTATGTGTTCCCGAGAGTTACTTAAGAGGAGGAATTTTGAGAGCTGTAATGCCATGCTTCGGGTAGAGAGGAAAGACTCAATCAAATGGGTTGTCACAAAATATGTTGAAGAACATAACCATTCTATGATGATTCCTAGCAAGGTTCATTACCTTCGGCCTCGTAGGCATTTTGCTGGTGCTACAAAGAATGTGGCTGAAACATCAGATGCCACTAGTGATGTTTATGCGGATAGAAATCATGTATCTCATGAACCAAATCATGTCAAGAATTCATCTCTTGTAGAATCTAATCACCCTGTTAGGAATGCTGCATATGTGTCTATGAGTCATGTGAGGCCTCAAGGTAGAAAAAGAACTCTTGGAAGAGATGCGCAAAACCTCCTCAACTATTTCCAGAAAATGCAGGCTGAGAATCCTGGTTTCTATTATGCAATACAACTTGATGATGATAATCACATGACTAATGTCTTCTGGGCTGATGCTAGATCAAGGATGGCCTATAATCACTTTGGTGATGCTGTTGTTTTTGACACAATGTATAGACCAAATCAATATCAGGTGCCGTTCGCTCCTTTCACAGGAGTGAATCATCATGGTCAGATGGTATTATTTGGCTGTGCATTGCTCCTTGATGAGTCAGAGTATTCCTTTACATGGCTATTTAAGACATGGCTATCTGCTATGAATGGTCAACCTCCTGCTTCCCTTACAACTGACCAAGATAGAGCCATACAAATGGCAGTAGCTAATGTGCTTCCAGAAACTCGGCATTGCATTTGCAAGTGGCACATCTTGAGAGAAGGCCAGGAAAGGTTGTCTCATATATACCTTGTTCATCCGTCATTTTATGGAGAGCTGTATAGTTGCATTAACTTTTGTGAGACGATTGAGGATTTTGAAGCATCATGGGTTACACTCTTGGATAAATATGATCTACAAAAAAATGAATGGCTTCAAGCTGTTTATAATGCTCGCAAACATTGGGCACCAGTTTATTTTCGTGGCACTTTCTTCGCTGATCTCTCTTCAAACCAAGGTATTAACTCTTTTTTTGATGGCTATATAACTCAGCAAACAACAATACCTCTGTTCTTTAAGCAATATGAAAGAGCTCTTGAGCATTCTCTGGAAAAGGAAATAGAAGCAGATTATGATACTATTTGCACCACTCCTGTGCTCAAGACACCATCCCCAATGGAACAACAGGCAGCAAACCTCTATACCAAGAAAGTGTTTGCAAAGTTCCAGGAAGAACTAGTTGAAACGTTTGTATATACAGCAAATAGCATTGAGAGTGATGGCATTGTAAGTAAATACAGGGTTACAAAATATGAGCATGATGACAAGGCATTTATAGTGACATTGAATGTATCTGAGATGAAAGCAACATGCAGTTGCCAGATGTTTGAATACCGTGGCATTTTATGTCGGCATATATTAACTGTATTTACTGTAACTAATGTTCTTACCCTTCCATCCCATTACATATTGAAGCGATGGACAAGGAATGCTAAATCTTGGGTTGGATTAGATGGACAAGATACCGTTCTGCTAGGTATAGAAACTCTGACTTCAAGATTTAACAACTTGTGTCTGGAGGCAATTAAATATGCAGAGGAAGGAGCAATTGCTTTTGAGACCTACACGGTGGCAATTAGTGCTTTAAAAGAAAGTTTAAAAAAGATATCTGTTACGAAGAAAAGTGTGGCTAAAGTTGCACCTCCTTGCTCCCAGTCTTGTGGGAATAGTGTCGAAGACTGTAACAAGAAAATTCCCTATTCAGTTCCTGAAATGGTCCCATCTTTATGGAATTGGCAAGATGCTATGCCGCAACGGTTTAATCTTAATGATGTTGGAGTACCTGTTGCCGATTTGAACCAGCCTAGCATGGGTCCTGTGTCTATCCACCATGATGGCGGGCCTACTGATAACTCGGTATGGATAGAATTAATACTTTACCATTTTTTAACTATTATTATCTGCAGTTTTGAAAATATTGTATGTTCTATGAAAATTTGTGTTGATTTTGAGTTTTTAATAATGCAGGTGGTTCTAACATATTTTAAGTCCATGACTTGGGTCATAGAAAATAAGACTTTAACATCAGCTGGGAAAGTAGCTCTCATCAACTTGAAGGTATCCATGCTTTTCCTTTTCTCTGAGCTGATTTGTTATGTAAAGTTAACTTTCTTATATTTTTCTACAGAATTTTTCAAGTTGCTATTAACAAGTTGTCATTATCTGAAGGAGATTAGTGTTATCTCCACAACACCTGTTTACAAATGAGATTTTTAGCACTCACTGACCTTTCTAAGGTTGTTTAGTTCATGTGTTATCCTTAACTGTATTATGTTCCCTTGGTCTTTTACGTTGGGCATGTGCTCATCTATTTATTTCTGTTTTCACTACACTAGCTCGAAGATTATGGGAAGAATCCATCTGGGGAAACAGAGGTGCAGTTTAGGCTAACAAGGGTGACGTTGGAACCTATGTTGAGATCAATGGCTTATATCAGTCAGCAGCTTTCAGCACCAGCCAATCGTGTTGCTGTTATTAATCTGAAGGTATTGAATTTCATACTGGAAATTTCAACCCTTTAACTTTTCCAAACCATGTAGACAAATGAATGATTCTCTACAACTTCTTTTCCTTAATTTTTTGCTATATGCTTTGCCTACAATATTAAGGATTTGTTTTGAAGCCACACTAAACTGGCCATGGTAATTGTAAGCAGGCTGGTTTTTGACTCTATCAACACTCTACAGCTTTTAGGAAGTAACGAAAACTAATTCTGTAGTTTGAAACAAAAACTGGATGCTGGTATAACCTTATGCTCATATGAAAACTAATTCTCTCTCTCTCTCTCTCTCTCTCTCTCTATATATATATATATATATTGGAACTTTTCTGATGTAAGCACTTGATAGTTTTCCTTCACAACCCTGCATCATATGTGCAAAAATATTAAACAAGTTTATCTTTTCTTTTCTTTTCTTTTCTTTTTTGACATTAAATATTAAACAAGTTGGAATGTACATTAATTAGTTATCCTTAACTATGTAATAAATAAGGGCCTAATGTTGGTCCCTAGCATACTCCTGCATTTAGGAGTTACCTTTATAATTATGTCGTTTCCCACTAAAAATGTAGACTGTATCTGGTACATGTCCTCTAATGCATTAGTATACTTAATGTGAATTATATTTCTCTAATATTCGTCAAATGACTTCTCTTGGCAATCTATCCTAAGCTCTCGATCAGTTGATGAACACCATATGTAAATTTCCATCAACACTTCTTTCAATAATGTAACTTTTGTTATAATGCTAATATTAATTTCCAATAGTCCAGACCAAGTAGATGGAGGAAATGTTTTCAGTACAGAGATGAATACATTTTATGATTATGCATTTTAATCATAGTATTTTGTATTTCAATGAAGAGAAGTCTATTTTGTATTTTCCTTTGAAATTAAATTTTAGCATTTCTCAAATGTTAACTTTCCTTATGCAAGAAAAATTTGTTCTTCTCAAAAGGAAGAGAGAAAAAGAAATGCAGTATCACCATTTAGAATATTTTAAACTGAAAAGTCATATAAGCATTTCTTTTGCTACAAGTTTTTGCATTTTGGGGAAAAAGAACGATAAGAACATTGAACTCATCCCCTTCTAATGACCTGGCACTGGTTTAATTCTTTCTTTAAATTCCCTATTTCCCTTCCTGATTCAATCACATCTCAGTAATTTGTATAAAAAAATAATAGGTTTAGTAGTGAATGGCTAAGGGTTCATTCGTTAAATGTCAATGCTCCCAGGTGCTTGGGTATACTTAAATCCCTATCAACTTGATAGTTTCTTTCCTGTATTTCTCTTTTGCTTTTCTATTCTTGTTGGGTGGTTATACCGCATGGCTTGATGTATTTGTGGTGTAATTTATTTACTTATTTTTCTAGCTGCAAGACACCAAAACGACATCTGGGGAAACTGAAGTGAAATTTCAGGTTTCCAGAGATACACTGGCTTCCATGTTGAGATCAATGGCATATATCCGAGAGCAATTATGACAGTTAAGTGTACAATTCTCAGAAAAACATGCGGAGTAACCTTGTTTGATTTCTTTATTGCTGTATATGCATGACTAAACTGAAATAATTTGTATTGTTGAGTGGGGTAAGTGGCAGGTTGCTTTTTGGGTATAGAAAATACTGGATACATCACTTAAATTTATAAATTTGATTGATCTTAATAGTCATAAAACTGATGTTTTTGGTCACAATATAATATATTTTCTGATGCGACCATTGGGAAAATAAGGTGTTTGCATTAAATATGTCCATGTTATAATAGGTAAATTTTGGACGGTAGAGAGACAGAATTCTTATTCACCTGATCAGATATAATCCATGCATATCACATAATTTTGCTGTGTGAACTGATATTTAGCTGACGGATGTTTCTGCAACATTTCCAGGTCTTGCTTCTTAGCACTTCAATTCTAACGAGGTAGTGTAGGAGTTTGTCCCCAGGCAGAGGCTGAGCTATATTGGAAATGCTGGCGGTGGTATTCCTTTCGCTTGATAACAATTGTGTATCTTACGAATTTGATATTGACATAATCTGTTAGTAGATGTAGTTAGGTGTAGCATTTGTATTTTTACTAACCAAACATGGCTGAGATTAGGTTTCTTAAGTTGTCCTAAATAGTTCATCATTTCTCTATGCTGGAAGCTCTATTTGTAAATGGAACATGTAAACACCACAAGTAGAATGAGAATTCCATTTGTATTCGAAACTGTTCTCTGATTGCCCTCCATTTATTTTTCACGTTTTTAGTGGACGTATGAATGAGGACGGGACCACAAAATCCAAGTAGGATAGATGAAGCGGAAGGGTACAACAGGTCTCATGTTTGATATGAATACTTATTAAAGTGAAAGGTAAATTATATAAGGGTGGGTGGTAGTCTAGATAGTCAAAAATACTTGCCTGTGGCCTTGGCAGTCTGAGTTCAAGCCTTAGCATGCCCTTTCCTTATATATGGGTGTGTAAGTTAATAACTTTTGAAAAAAAAATAAAAAAAAAGGGTAAGTTATATGAAAATACTTATCAAAATGAAAGGTAGATTTTATAAGACTGGCGAGGCTAGATGGGAGTGAATATTGGACAAGGTAGCATATCCATAATATGCAGCAAAAATGTACAAGTTGAGATAGGTGTGTGTTCATACATGATTGTGACAAGATTAGGAATTATGGTTGTGCATGGTTCTAGGGACTTAAACCGGTACTGAGGATCGTATTGGAATTGGAAAAGAATCGATAAAGTTGGAGCAGTATTGTAATCGGTATCGAAAATTTTATTTTGCGGTTTTATGTTTTGGTTTCTTAGCTAACATCGAATCAAAACCAGAATATTCCAGAATATGCCATGTGGCCCAATCAGAGGCTGCCAAGTGGTAGACAAAAATTTAACTACATATCAAAGTTGGCTGCCACATCAGCACCATATGGCCTAGTTAGCTAATGCCATGTGGCACCATATGCCATGTCATCTAGCCACCCAGCAGCACTACACGTATTTAGTGCGTGGCCGCCACAAGCTTACAACCCTCCATTCTTAGTCCTCACGTTATTCACTTCCAGCGCATGCCTGCCTCACGCTACTACTACTATTGCTGCTGCTGCCACTACTATTGTTGCTTCTACTGTTGCTGCTGCTTCAACTGCCATTGTTACTGCTGCTACTGTTGTTGCTACTGCTGCGATTGCTATTACTGCAGTTGCTGTTCCTACTGCTGCGACTGCTATTGCTGCAGCTGCTATTCCTACTGCTGCTATTATTATTATTATTATATCTTCTAGCAAAATTACTCCCTTTCCCTTCAAATTAATAATAGTTCTCAATTTTACTCCTCATTTGCATTTTAATTTTATTTCACTTTGTATTTCACTTACATTTAATTCTACATCCACTAATGACCTTATAGAAGTGGCAGCAATTCCTTTCAAGGTTCCACTCAGGGCAACCTCACCTCTGAGTCTAGGCTAATTGATAACATCGACCTTAATGTTGTCTTCATTCTGAGTAGAAGGGATAATGTCACATTCCATTCTCTAATGGATACTAGAATGACTAAATTTTCCATTGTGATGCTAGTTCAAGAACTTGGAATAAGGAAGAAAAGTTAAGGTTATATAGAGATAGCATAAGAAATGGAAGTTAAGTTGAACACGTTAAAATTATTAATCCACATTAGAGAAATAATTTGAAGAAGTGTTAAACATAAATTTATAGCTTAATACTTCTAGAATAACATAGCAAATCAGTTTTAATAAATTCCACAAACTCAGGAAGTTATACTTAATTAAACAGAACCTATATTTGGGAAAGGTTCAAGCAGAACCTGAGAATTTAACCTAAATGACCTAGTTTGTAAAAGAACAAAATATAAGAGTTTTTCCTTTATGATTTAGAAATTAGAATTACTTAAATTGAAGTTGTACAGACATAGATATGACTGATTTATTAAACAGAGTGCAGGCTGCCTTTAGCAATGCATAAGAGTTAGATGGAAAATATCACCAAAAATTATATAAAGCTCAGATTGATCTTAAATTTTAATACAATGTAGCCTTAGATGTCTAATTTCATTTGACATAAGAATTATTGAATTTCGAATAGTACACAAGGAGTTATTGAGAAAGGAAGATACCAAGGTCATGAGGAGGTACCAAGAGGACCTAAATGGAATTTTTTTCAAAAGTCATGGGCATTTATGTAAAACTAAAATCAAGTGTTGGAGTTTGTTAATAGTGCCACCTTAGGAGTGTATTCTCAGGATTAATCTGGCTATAGAATTCTTAACGCTGCACCACGATTTTTCTAAAAACGCACGTATAGAAAGCTACTGTCACGACTTAAATCCGAGGGTCGTGACCGGTGTGCAACCAGACCAAAGTTTGACTATACAAGCCTTTAAAAATAATTAAATCATTCAATATTTTAAAAATCATTATAACAAATTTCATAATTACAATACAATATTTTTACATATTTGGAAATCACTCTAGAGTAAACAATTCTATAATAGTAAACAATCTAACTCAACTCAATGCTTGGCTTGAGAAGAAGAATTCAAGTCTCGCCTTAACGAGCTATTAGAAACCTATAAAAGAATCTATATGGGTGTGAGCACTTTATATATATGCTCAGTAAGTTACATGTGTGGCGGAAAAACCTAACACAATAAACAATTTCCATATCAATCAAACAAGTAATACAGCTATGTTGGGAAAGACCTGTAAAATAATTTCAATATCACCCTTATTACTGCCTCCCCTGACCCAATATCATGTCTAGCATGATGCCACTCTTATTGCTCCATCAATATCAATATCAATATCAATATCAATAAAAACAATAATTCTTCCAGTCAATTCCAACATATCAATATTACTGACACCAATCAATTTCAAATAATCAGACAATTCAATCAAACATTCAACATACAGAATCATTTTCCCCGACTTTAAATCATACAGAAGATCTGGGTTTAGAAAGAAATGTTAATATTCAATGCGGAAGAATAATATATAAGAATTGGCTATAATATATATTAATCGGTTAGTCACATAGCACAACACAAACGATACAAGTACACCCATGGAACTTACCTGGACAATGACGCTAGCAATCCTACAATGCTATACAGAACTTTGACCAATCCTCAATCATTCCTCAATTCAATTGACAATCCTGATATTTAATCAAAGCAATAAATTAATATCTTCCTATTTTCTTAAACAATGTACTTTTAAATATTTCTTTTGCTTTATTACTATTTTCGTTGTTAACTATCTTCTTAGAATTTAACTTAACAATATTAATTACAATATTTTTTATTCGATTAATACGAATATAACATTATTCTGGATTACTATAATTCAATTTCTATTAATTATATTATCAATAATACTATATATTTAATTCCTTTGATTAGCTATTTTAATTATCTCTAATCAATACTTAGCAATTTAGCCAGAAATGGAATAAAAACTACAAACCTTATATGCCAAACAGAATTCACTAAACATGGGGTATCTATTCTGCAATTTCAAAAGACAATCAAGGTTCACCAAGGAAAATTACAGAAAGCCTCCTAAATTTCCATCTCTCACAGAACTGATTCAACATAACCAGCCAACTGGCTCATGCCAACTCAGCCGTGACAGGCACTGATCCAACCAGAACTCGCCACTTCCATTGTGCTATTTGCTCCGCCAGTGAGCAGACCTGCTGCGGGTCCCATAACGCATCAGCTTTGCCTCCTTCCTCTTCAATTCGCACTACCCCAAACACAAACCCTCTCTCTTCTTTATTTCCTTATTCTTTTCATATTTCCAAAGCAAACAAGCAAATCAAAACCCTCTCTCCCTCTTACACCTCTGCACAACATCAAATCACCCTTTTAATTATTTTCCCCCCAATCAGGCCTTTTTTTAAAGCATAACTTCCCTAAATGTCTCACAACCGGCTCAATCTCTACCGAAAACGGTTAATATTTCCATATTATTATTTTTTTACAATATAAAATAAATAAATAAATAATTATTCATAATATTAAAATTGTCTAAGCAAATATTCAATTAAAGTAAAATACTAAAATATGCTACTACTTCTACTACCATTATTATTATTTTTGAATAACTATAAGTAGAACTCAAAATACCTAAAATAATTATCATACCCCTAAGTTCAGAAATATAACAATATACTCAAAACTATCCTCTTAATGTTTGAGTTTCAATAACTGTCTAATATCACTAATAAATGGTCAAATGCAAAATTATCATTAAATCCCAAATTACCCAAAAATTAGGGGTTTCACAGCTACAATGGAAATTCTACGGAATGACCTTTATGCAAACACTTTACCCAATGAAGAGGTTATTTGGCAAGTGGTATAAATGGAAGCATATGATTGGTGATCAAAGAAAACTATAGAATAGACACATTGATTAATTTTGGCCAATGCATCATTTTGGGTTTGTTAATTTTTTTCCATTGGATTATAAATTAAATAATTTAAACATAAATTAAAAATATATAAGGTAATTTTGGACATAAATTTAAAGTTAGAAGAACAAAAATTCTCTCATTTTGGAGCTAGGTAGCCGGCCACACTAAGGAGAAGAACCAAGAGAGAATTTTCAAGTCCAAGTAGAAATCAAGGTGTTTTGGTTTTGGCTTGGAAACAAGTCATCCAATCAAGGTAATCATCTCTCTTTTATTTATTTTATGATTTGGTTAGTAAATAGAAAGAAGAAATGGTGATGTTTATGTATGGAAAGTTGATGAAAAATTTATAAAAAATGAAGAAGATGATGAACATATTAGATTAGATGAGTTAGGAGTATAACAAACGTGAAAAGCATGAAAGTAAGTTGATTAAGGCATTAGATTAGTAGAAAGAGTAATCATATGTTGTGTTCTTCAACTCAAGGTTATGTCTCTAATATGAAAGATGAAGTTGACATAGGAAATCAAGTAGATAAATTATGGGAGTGTTCATAGATTAAATAGGATCTACATATTTAGTGAATAGAAAGAAAAGGAAAACTGAAATTTGCATGCTGAAGGTTTTATAGTGTTTAGTTCATGTGAATTTTAGACCATATTGGGGACATAATTTAAAGGTGAGGTAGAAAATAAAGTTGATCCTTTGTTTCTTAGCTAATCAAAAAAGTTAGAATCACCTTATTTCGATTTGTATAAAGAAAGTTATGACTGAAATAGTAGGAAGAGTGCAAGCTGAAAAAAATAGAATAGGCAGCAAAAGTGTTATGTATTCAAATAATCTTTAGACCATGATAAAAAAAATGAATATGAAAAGGTGTAAAACATGAAACATATAGGTTATATGTCTATTTTTGCCCTGTAAAATAGTTTGAACAAATACCAAATATGTAAGAAGTTACACTCAAATGAATGAAACCCATACCTTATGCAATTCCATAATTAAAGGTGTAACTTTGGCTGACATTTTGTCTAGCTTAACAGCATAATTGGGTAAATGATAGAAAACAAAATTTTTTCCTCCTTTGCGTTAGAAAATTCTAAAAATTAGAATAAACTCATTTAGACTTATGTGGTAGAAGATATGAGTGAATTAGTAAGAAGCGCGCATGCTGTAACTAATAGGCAGTAAAGATGACAAATTTTGCATGAAATTGATTATTTAAGCGTGAACAAATAATTGAATTAGTAAAATAAGTGAAGTAGAAAATATGTTTATAATTTAGAAGTTCATATTCTTATTATGGATGTTAGTGAACATCTAGGAAATCAAGTTGTTAAGTAAGGAGAAGAGAAGAAGAAGAAGAAATAGCTGAGGTTCGGTACTTTAACTTTGGAATATGTTTTCTTTCTTTAAATTTTTGCATTATAGAGTGTTATGATTTTCAAATATATGTTGTTTTTGAGATGTTAGAATGTGTTTTGAATTGAATAAGTGTCTTTGGAATCTAAAGAAAATTCATTAAACACAACAGGTGTGAAAGCCCTTAAAAGTCTATAAATTTTGATGAATTTTATCTCACTCTTCAAAATGGATTCCACAAATTGAACTCTTAATCCTTCATTAGCATCATATAGGGAGTCTTAAAATAAATTTTATGGTAAAAAAATATATTCCCTTCAAAATTCCATGTTTGGGCTGAATACGCTTCACAGGGTCTTTGGACAACTTTGAAAAACTTGCCATTTTTAACTAGTTAAGAGTTGAATTTCGAAACAAAACTTCATATGGATTTTCTTAATAGGTTAAGGGATGTTTATGACTTACCTTGGGCACTTAGAGGTCCCTTGAGGTTGTTGTGATACAACCATTTCAAAGGTTCAAATGTAGTAAAAAATCAGATTTTACAATTCATTTGGTAAAATATTATTCATTTGGTCATTTTGCACTATTCATTTAGTACTTTACTATTTATTTGGTCGTTTTTTAAGAATGTGCTTATATGAAGTTTAAAAGTAAAGAAATGAGTTGTTTATGTAAATGCAATAATGAAAAAGCAAAAAGTTAAATTGTATTTATTCGTTGATAATTTGTTAAACATAAATTAAATATAAGTTGAACAGATTTGAGCAATGATAAATGAATCTTAAATTACTTATGCTTTACTAGGTTGATTCAAACTGGTTGATAAGGATATGATACATTATATTAATACTACTATGATATGAATCATTGATCAGTCATTGTAGCTTCGGCTACTAATAATCATTGCTATAATGCCGGCTATTGATATTCATTTGTTGGCTTCAGAGTAGATATGATATGAGATATGATGATAATCTTCATTTGTCATTCGTCATTCATTGCCTTATCTCCAAAGTTTTGCTATATACCTTGTAGAGCAAAAGAAAATAAAATACGATATAAAAGACTATGAATATAATTAGTGAGAAAGTATAAGTAATTCACCTATTTTATCGCATTTCTAAAGATGTTTCCAATTGTGTTTATTTGATGTTGTTTTATTTTTTATTTACATTCCAATAGTTAAAGTACCCACTGGGCATTAGTTGCTCATCAAATTATTTCTTAACTCGCCGGTAAATTAGCAGTAGCAGTAGATAGATCTGGCTCCAGCTCATAGCACAGCATTCGAAGGGTATAATTTCCATAAACTAATTACATATAGTGGCATGTATCTAATATAACCAAGGCATGATAAGAAATATTTTTAAAGTATTATAGTATGTCAATTATGCTGTAGTAGATTAGAATATATATAAGTGTTGATTGCTAAAAATAAGATGGTAAATAGAATTGCGAAGTTATATTTGCAACTAATGTGGAGGTTATTAATATGATGTAAAGTGAACCTAAATAGTTTATGCGCTACTTGGTTAGGTCCTGTAACACCCCAAATCCGCCTTATGAATAAGACAAACCGAGGTGTCACGTGTGTCTTTCGACGGTACCCAGAACATTTTTTTTTTCTTCTTTTAAATGATAACTACATTAATATATTATAATATATTAAATTACAATTACAATTTCGTAATTATTCACTTTTATAACTCTTCAGCATATGCCACACTATGACTTGGTTAACTTCTGATATCACTCTGCATTACTGGT
>CATIWJ010149068.1:0-17912 GCA_949640765.1 Croton laevigatus | reverse complement strand
AATTTTTATTTTAATTTATGTAATTTTATATACTATTTTAAGAATTAATAATTTTTAATAAATAAAAAATATAAATTTATTATTATTATTATTATTATTAAGGTTTGATGATTTTGTAATTGATACCGTGTATCATAATTTTTTATTAATGAATTGAACAAAGTTTTATTATTTGATAAATAATTGTTGTTGAAATATATTTTTATTAAAAAAATTATAATCCATAAAAGTAAAGTATTTTAAAATCCATCAATATCCATACAAGTCTTTAAATGTTTATAAAAATATTTAAAAGTAAAGTCTTCGAAAGTTATTCGGAAATTTTAAAAACTCTACAAAAGTCTTTAAAAATCTAAGAATGTTTTTAAAAGTCTTTCTTTCAAAAAGTCTTTAAAAGTCATTAATTCTCCTGATTGAATACACCATCCTTAGATTTCAAATTGAAATTTACATTAAAATAAAATTAAAACTTATCTCAATTAAATTTAATAGTTAGCAACTCAAGCTTAAACGAAATGATAGTTCGGCCATATTAAGTATCAAAGTCAATTCCAAACGTTTATGAAATTTAGAGCATAGAGTTAAATTATATGAACTATGATGGGTAAATTACAACGAAAATACCTGAACCTTAGGGGGTGTTTCTTGATGGTACCTAAACTTCAAATTCTTTCTTAAAAATAGTTGAACTTTGAATGAATTTGCAATGAAACAGATTTTGCCCGTTCCCCAGTAGTCAGCCGGTTGCCTTGCACACGTGGCGCTGACATGGCATTAAAAACTTCTTCATGTCAGCTTGTTTCTTCCCCTCTCTCTTGCCTCTCTGCCCCAAACGGAACAGCAATATCTTAGCACATTTCAATCATAGACATCAGATTCTAAACTTAAACAACTAAAATATAACAACTAAACTCAGTTGCTCAAAATTAACGATCAAACCAATCAATTGTAAGACAACTTAATAGCCAAGCAAGACAGAGATATCTAAGTTTAAAACTTATTTAATAAATAAAACCAGAATGAAATTGAAAAACTAACCTGTTGCTGACTTGTTTTTGTTCAATCGTGATTCTTACAAAAATTGGTCGCTTTGAACAAAATTGAACCAATGACAGAAATGAGCAAAATAGTGATTCTGACTTGTTACTTCTGGTGTAGCTTCGAAAGATCACATTGTTGAAGTTGAAAGAAGTGAATGAAGGTTGAGCAGCGGCGGCTGATGGTAGAATCGGTCAATGGTGGGTCTTGGTAGACTGATCGGTGTTTTTAGGTCTGGTTTCTCTACCACGAGAACGAAAACGATTCTGAGCGATGGTGTCGATGGCAGATCTGATTGGTGATTAAAGTGACCCGTTCGGATTGAATGGTTCAACAGTGGCACTGGAATCAAGGCAGCGTCGGCGGATCGTGATTGTCGTGGTGGTTGGGGTTCTGCTCAATTAGAAATTAGAAGCAACAAAGGAGGCATACAATGGAGCAGAGGTTTGATCGGTGGGTAGAGCAGTGGTGGCGTGGTGAGTAGCTGGTTAGGGCAGCTGGGGGACGAAGAATGAGGTCTATGGTGGTGCTAGGGGTTGTTCCGGCCTGTGGGTTGGTGGCTGCTAGTGACCGATTGAATGAAGCTGGTCGGCGGTGAGGAGGTGGAGTAGAACGAGAAAGGCGACCGGCCAATAAAAAGGAGGTGGAAAGGTAAGACCAAGTTTTCCATTTGGGGCAGAGGGGCAAGAGAGAGAGGAAGAAACAAGCTGACATGAAGGAGTTTTTAATAACATGTCAGCGCCACGTGTGCAAGGCAATCGGCTGGCTACTGGGGAACGGGCAAAATCTATTTCGTTGCAAATTCATTCGAAGTTCAACTATTTTTAAGAAAGAATTTGAAGTTTAGGTACCATCAAGAAAGACCCCCTAAAGTTCAAGTATTTTCGTTGCAATTTACCTGAACTATGATCCACTGAAAATTTTTTCTAATTTCCTACTAATCCAACATTTTGGGGGTAAATTTAATCGAAAATATCTAAACTTTGAGGGTTCTTACATAATCGTACCTAAACTTTTTTTTTTTTCGTATAAAAATACCTGAACTTGCAAAGAATTTACAAAGAATTATATTTAGTCGGTTTTCCATCTCTAACCGGTCACATGATGACGTGGCAAATATTAAGTTTAAGAAATACACCCCTAATATCCTTTTTTTTTTCTCTTTAATATAATTTGGGCTTAGTTGAAAATAATTTAAAATTTTTAAGGACCTTTTTATAATAATCCCAAAGTATTGGTAAAAATAAAACTTCTTCATCCTTTCACCACCACCGTACTTCTTATCTTTTCTGCTCCACAGCCCGCCATCGCCATCTCCTCCATCCGAACCACCAACACTATCAGTTCAAGCCTTCGCCACTGATCAGATTCCTTTCTTCCGATCGACCACCAACCATTCACCCCTCTGTATCACCGGACCACCATCAGACCATCTCAACTTCACCATCACAAATTCAGATGCCATCACCATCGACCAGCTATTTCCACCGCTGCACCAATTTGGGAACTCACCGAAGAACCCACTACCATCTCTGCTTTGTCCGAATCGGAATCGCCAAAACCTACGAGACTTGCCACCGCCCTAATATCAATTTCTTCACCAATCGATCACCACGAGCCGCCACCACAATGACTTCAGCTTCGATAAGGATTTCGAATTTCATTCGTGTTCTTCTCGTTTTTTGTCAGTGTCGTTTCATCTTTTCCTTCAAATTGATATCAAGATCTCATTTTGATTTCAAGAATGAAGTTTAATTTTGGTTTGATGGAACAACTGCTCGACGTCGACGCCATCTACTCCGCCTGGTTCTGCTGTTTCACCACTGACATTGTCATTGCAGGTTTGGGATTTTGCACCAGAAATGCAAGTATAGACCGGGGGGGTCGAAGAAGATGGCGATGATGACTTATTCTGGGCAGTGGAGAAGGACACCACGACGATGATGACTTATTCTGAAGACTGATTCTTGTGGGTTTTTTGAAATTGAAAATCGAAAAAGAAAAGAGAGGACCGGTCGGTAACTGAAAAAGAGAAGAGATCAAGAGCGGAGAGAGTTCTCATCGAAAACAAAGAACAAAGAACGCCAATAGAGACCAACAGGGACCAGAGAGCAGAAGCATTCATTCTTGGTTGCAGTAAGGGTGAAGAATCGATTCCAGAAGGGAGGTTAATGTTGGGTTCTCTTGCATTTTCTGTTTTTTCCATTTATTTGCGTTGAATTTGTGATATTAATGATGAACTGAATTTAGTTTGTATCTGGAATTTGCGATGAACATCGAGATTTAACTTGTGATTTGAATCGTTTGGTTGATTTGATTGATAATTGTCGTTGTGATTCAAGAATTTTTATGTTTGATTGGTTTGAGTTAGTGGAAAAGCAGGGGTGGTGCTGGGGGTGGCGGCGGTGATGGGACTGTTAGTTGTGGCGGAGATGTTATTGTTATTGGTGAGCAGATCGGAAGAGGGTATGGTTGAAAATTTATATTTTGGTCCTTGTTTGTAAATGAAATATTTAAATAGGTCAAATTTGAATTAAAAGGAAAAAAAAATGAGAAGAATATGTATCTATTTGTAAAATTAAAAAGCCACGTCATCAAAAGTAATCGGATAGATGTTGGTAATCGGATAAATACAATTTTTTGCAAATTCTTTACAAGTTCAGGTATTTTTATAAAAAAAAAAGTTTAAATACTTTTATATAAAACTCCCTAAAATTCAAGTACTTTCGATTAAATTAACCCATATTTTGGTTTGGAAAAAAAAAAAAAAAAAGAGCAAAATTGACGGGTCTCCGCTATCTTGATTCGAGACTGCCTAGCACACCTCTTTCGAAAACCCTTCTTGCTATGCCAACGATGTCGTTTTGGTACCAATATTGTTTTAACACCACCTCTTCACTAGTTTGTTTTCGGTCTTCCCGAGTAATTGCTGGCTTGTATAGCAGAAACCCCCGTATGGGTTCTGTACGAAGAATTTCAAGAACCCTAAAATCACCAAAATGTCTATATCTGCTCCAATCATATTCAAAATGCAGCCCACCAACTTCCGTGGATAGATTAAAAGACTACCGTTTGGAACAAGCACATGCGTTTTGCTCGAATTCGCGCCATAACAGTAACGAGAACAGTATAGATTTGAGCCAGTATCCAGTTCCGAGAATCAGAAACTTTTCAATAATCGCGCACGTCGACCATGGCAAGTCTACGCTTGCTGACCGCCTTTTGGAGCTCACTGGAACGATCAAGAAAGGCCATGGCCAGCCTCAGTACCTTGATAAATTGCAGGTCTCTGAATACCCTTCTCTGGTTGTTTTCTGGTTTTGAAAATTTGTATTTTTAAAATGGAATAGATATATTTCTCTTACAAGTATATTTTTTCAAAAATTCAATGTGCTGAGTTTATGCCAGTATTCTTAGAATAAATAGTGGTTGGTTTTGGCGGGTCTGCAATTTGTTGCAGTTACGTTTCAATACTGAGTTTAACTATTTTTTAAAAGTGTAATTTGGTGAAATTGCAAAATGATAAAATTGCAGAGCAAGTTTGGAAGGGGAAAAAACTGAATTTGTGTTGGCAGTTGGAATAGCAAAAGCTTTTGTACAGTTGGATGTTGTTTCTTTCAAAAATTTTGTTTAGATTGTTCAAATACGCATTACTGATTACTTAGATTGTGCGAAATTCAGATCAAACAGGGTATTAGGGGTGTTTCTATTCATGTCTTGATTGAAAACTACAATGTGACTGCTAGAATTTGAAAGTATTGAAATCAAAAAAAAAAAAAAAAAAACATTGCATTTGCAAGTTTCTCTAAGATTTCATATGCTTCAAACTTTTTGCAGAATAGATAAGTCTTTACTTTTTAATTATTACTTTTATTTAATTCGGTATGACATTTATGTGATTGGTGGACTTTGGGCTCTTAGGTTGAGAGAGAAAGGGGAATAACGGTTAAAGCACAAACAGCTACCATGTTTCACAAGTACAAGTTTAGTGGCCTGAATGTTCACAGTACACATGAACATCCAACATTTCTTCTAAATCTGATTGATACACCTGGGCATGTCGATTTCAGCTATGAAGTATCTAGATCTTTAGCAGCATGCCAGGGTGCTCTTTTGGTTGTTGATGCTGCCCAAGGTGTTCAGGCACAAACAGTAGCTAACTTCTATTTGGCTTTTGAATCAAACCTGACCATAATACCTGTCATCAACAAAATAGACCAACCAACTGCTGATCCAAATCGTGTTAAAGCTCAGTTGAAATCAATGTTTGATCTTGAACCTAATGATTGCCTTTTAGTTTCTGCCAAAACTGGGCAGGGTCTTGAGCAAGTCCTTCCTGCTGTTATAGAGCGGATACCTCCTCCTTCTGGGGAGAGTACTGCCCCTTTGCGTATGCTTTTGCTAGATTCTTATTATGATGAATACAAGGGAGTAATCTGCCATGTTGCAGTTGTTGATGGCATGCTGCGGAAGGGAGATAAGATTTCGTCTGCCGCAACTGGACAAGGATATGAGGTTCTGGATGTTGGAATCATGCATCCCGAATTAACTCGTACCGGAGTTCTTCTTACTGGGCAGGTTGGATATATGGTAAGTGGGATGAGATCAACCAAAGAAGCACGTGTTGGAGACACTCTACATAGTAGCCGTAGCACTGTAAAACCTCTACCAGGTGAATAATGCTCATCCTTTTGCCTACTATGCTGCTGCTGTTTAACCTTTTGTTTGTAATGACTAGCAAATCTATGCAAAAGCTTCTTTTGTTCTTGTACATAAGCTGACCTGACTCTAGAACTTTGTATGATATATTGTAGCTATAGGAACATTCTATAATTCGTTGATTGCAAAAGACTAGTTCGCCTTCTATCGTCTAGACAGTGATGTGACACAGTTTGTTACATTTGTGCTTCTTATTCACTAGTTCATTTATTAGAATTAGGTGCAAAAAGTAATTGACAAGATAATATGATAGAGAAGTGAACGTTTGTGGGTGTGAAAGCAGAGTAGTAGCAGAAATATAATGGGTAATCTGTGGAGGAAGAAGAAAGATGACTTTATATTGATAATCAAAGGGAGAATGAAATCTACCCTTCCAAAGGGAGAACAATTCTACCCTTCCCAAGGCAATGCCTGTACAGAAACAATTCTGTAATACAAAGATAATTGGAATAAATGATGCCTTATCATTATCTTGCTCATATATATACTACTCTCAAAATAACTAACCTGTTGATGTGTCCTATTTCTTGCTTCCCAATCCAGCCTTTCTACTTCTTTTTAGCCACTTGTCTCCTTCTAGGATACACTTGAGGTCTTGTGATAGAGAAGTGAACATTTGTGGGTGTGAAAGCAGAGTAATAGCAGAACTAAAATAGGTAAACAACGGAGGAAGAAGAAAGATGAGTTTATATTGATAATCAAAGGGAGAATGAAATCTACTCTTCCAAAGGGAGAACAAGTCTACCCTTCCCAAGGCAATACCCGTACAGAAACAATGCTGTAATACAAAGATAATTGGAATAAAAGATGCTGTATCTTTTACAATCCTTTCCATATATATACTATCAAAATAACTAACTTGCTGATGTGTCCTATTTCTTGCTTCCTAATCCAGCTTTTCTACTTTTTAGCCACCTGTCTTGGGCCTTGATTGGCTTTCCTATCATCTTGGGCCTGGATTTGTTTTCCTATCATAATATTATTGTGAAAACATGTAAAAAAAAAGAGAGCTGTGCAATGTGTTACATTCTAATTCTAGCTTACATGATGTTTGAAATACTTATATCCTGAGCTGCATAACAGGCTGCATAAGCCATAGCTGTTGATTGACACACTTCTGGTGAGTTAACGGTGGGAATGGAGATGGCGGACAAAAAGGGATTTTTGGGGAAACATTATTTTTCCATCCTAGTCTGAATATTACTTTTATATTTGCTTCAATTTTAGGATTTAAGCCTGCAAAACATATGGTGTTCTCGGGTCTTTACCCAGCTGATGGATCTGATTTTGATGCGCTCAACCATGCAATAGAGAGATTGACATGCAATGATGCTAGTGTCTCAGTTACTAAAGAGAGTAGTTCAGCACTTGGTCTGGGTTTTAGGTATATCTCCAACAGCTAAACAATGTTATATGTGCTTTGTTATTTTTCAAAGCTTCCACTCAACACCTGCCCCTCCCCTCTTAGTTTCATAAGTGCTGACTTTTTTCATCATTGATCTCATCTTTAGGTGTGGTTTCCTAGGTTTACTCCACATGGATGTTTTTCACCAGCGGCTTGAACAGGTGATGTGTTGATCTGCTCTGTAGCAATAACAAAATGGACCTTGTTTTGAGGTTATGTAATTTTATTCTTGCTGCAGTGGTAACTGTCTAATTGTTGTACTAATAAGTCAAAAATAGCATTCCTAACATGTTACTTAATTTACCATACAAACGGATGACAGGAACATGGAGCTCATGTTATTTCCACAGTGCCAACTGTTCCATATATTTTTGAGTATTCTGATGGAAGGTATGTGTTGATTTGGTAAATTCAAAGTTGCTGCCGTATGCTTTGCTTAAGATATATGTTGCTGCTTTGCTAGCAAAACACAAGTACAGAATCCTGCTGCCTTGCCCTCAAATCCCAAGAAACGAGTTACAGCTAGCTGGGAACCTACAGTCATTGCTACAATTATCATCCCTAGTGAGTAAGCGCTTACACTGCCATGCTCCCTCTGAACGATTTCTTCTTCCTTTTTTTCTTTAAGTAGCACTGTAAGCGCTAATGTGTCCAGCTTTCACTTTTCCGGTTAAGGTACGTTGGGCCTGTTATTACCCTTTGCTCTGACCGGAGAGGGCAGCAATTGGAGTATTCATTTATTGACAGGTATTTTATGTGCCAATCTGCAGGTCAACTGTTATGGTTGAATTACAATTATAGTTATTCATTTTGCAATTATAGTTATTCATTAACTGTTTTCATGTACTACATATTTATCATTTTATATAGTTAACTATAATTTTAGATAAGAGTATCAATAATATCCTTCTCGTCTGTGAAGCCAACGGGTCTTTATGAAGTATCGCCTACCTTTGAGGGAAATTGTTGTCGATTTTTACAATGAGTTGAAGAGTATAACATCAGGATATGCATCATTTGATTATGAAGATTCAGAGTGCGTATTCTTTCTCTCTTTTCTGCCACCCAATACTGTACTATAATAATTAGTACTAGTTTGTCTCTTTTGTTGCTTGTTTTATGTTTTCAGGTGCTCATTATAGAATTATCATATCAATTTATTGCCATTGTCTATCCTTTTGTAAAGAGAATTTATTTTTACCTCATTTTAGACAAAATTGATGGATTTCATTTACAGATATCAAGAAGCTGATTTAGTGAAACTTGATATCCTCTTAAATGGACAACCAGTGGATGCAATGGCAACCATTGTTCATAATTTGAAGGCTCAACGGGTTGGTCGTGAGCTGGTGGAAAAGCTCAAGAAGTTCATTGATAGGTTCTTAATTTAAGTTTTGTCACTGTTGGGTTTCATATACTTTCTACTTTGTACAGTGGTGTGATATTCATATTTTGAACAGGCAAATGTTTGAGATAACTATACAAGCAGCTATTGGATCAAAGGTTATTGCAAGAGAAACGTAAGTAATTAACAGCATCTCATTTGTGCATATTAGAGACACTAAATGATTTTTGTCTGATCTTAACCTCTATAGTTAGTGAAGAAAAGGATATTGAAAAACAAAAATGTAAGGATGATATAAATAATTTACCAAATGTATTAATTAAAACTAAACACATCAATTTCTCTCTTTTGGGATGTAAAAAGAGCAATGTGATACTTTTTTGTGGGACATTATCTTTTTGTGTCTAAGGTTTATCTTGTCATCGTTGTAAATTCTTCGAGACATGCGCACCTCTCTTTCTCCAAATGGGATTGCTTTTGTTTGTCATATGGACAACTATTGATGACTATCATCTTGATTGCGTCTCTTCATGCTGGTTAGGATTTCGGCTATGAGAAAGAATGTTCTTGCAAAATGTTATGGTGGGGATGTTACTCGGAAAAGGAAGCTTTTGGAAAAACAGAAGGAAGGCAAGAAGCGAATGAAGCGTGTTGGTTCTGTTGATATACCACAGGAAGCTTTCCACGAATTGTTGAAAGTGTCATAGAAACGCATCTAGTTTTTGTGGCAATACTGTAAGGTCTAAACTTCAGCATGGAACTTCTGAAATTTCTGTTGATGAATTGTTGTATTTTTTTGCCAAAACATGTGTTATTTTATCTAATTCTTGCAGTTTTGTACCACAAGATAAAAAGCAACATAATTTTTCTTGGAACACCTGTTCAATCCTGCGTATTTCCGGGATGTTACCCTTAGGGGAGACTGCAGGAAAATGAAAGGAACAACTCGAAGCAGTGACTTGGGGAAAGGAAAAAGCCGGCATTTTGATTCTGGTTTAGCCATGGAGGTCCAAGCAATTATTATGGCTTTGTTGATATTTCGACATATTTTATTCACAAAGTATTCTTCAACATAAAATTGCTGTTCAAAATAGCACAACGATGAGTCTCTACATGGGAAGGAAGATTGGTTAAGTTAGATTAGTGTTTGGTTTAATGATTTTAATTTTACAAGAAAAATTTTAATTCCCCAACTAATGGGTGTATTTTTATGGGAAAAATTTACTCCTGACTGCTGAGTCCCTATCTTTTTATATGTCTAATACATACATGCTTATATTTTATACTGATTATTTTTGGGTTCTTAAGTTATGGTTCCATTAAGTACCCCTGTTGAATCCAAACAAACTTCCATTAAGATATTCTTAAAATGAGTATTTTAACTTTTACATTTTAAGTTTTTAATAAAAAATATAAAATAAATTATTGGCCTTTTGGCAAATAAGAAAGGGTGAATTAGTCGGCTAATGCAGAATGTGGTGATGCGTAAGAGATGGAAGATAAAGAAGAAGTTTTATAGTGATTCAGATTTAATCAATCATACATCTATTTCACCAATTCTCTCAAGAATTGAATTTTTCGAAATGAACAAGAATACAATGAGTTTTTTTAAACTAACCTCAAATTAGTGTCTTAGGATCACATTTAAATCTTTACAACCTATTGAGTTTGAAGCTCATTTAATGAACTATCAACAAATATGTTGAGTTTCCTAACTCACTCAACTAACTATACAACAAAGGAGTTGAGTTTATAGTTTACTCAATTAACTACCAATGAACTCTAATGAAAGAGTAAAAGAGAAATTGTAATAAGCTTGTTTTATATTGAAGCTCTAATATGTAATTGATATTCTACAGTTTATCAACCTTTCTATGGCTATATGTGAGAGTATTTATACCTAAATTGGAGAATCCATTTCACCTTGGAATTGAAGTCTGCCTCTGTTTTTACTTAGGTAGAGCGTGAGACAATGAAGTAGCGTGCTCTACCACTCACTAATATATCTCAATTATCACATCCTATTTTCTAATATATGTGTAAAACAATGTAGTACTATTAAATCTCTCAACAAGAATGGTAAGCCAAGTATTCATAATTGATTTGGAAAAGTTAGATATTATGCAAACAGCAAAGGCAACAACATTATACGAACTTCGAAAATTTTTAGACTAAGATAGAAAATGATTTTTAAGAAGTGTAAAACATGAAATTTGTAGCTTAATATGTTTAAAATAACCCTGAGAATCAGTTTGGATATAAAGTATACATGTATGGAGTTATGCCTATTTTAGCTAGACCTGCATACTGGTTGATTGAGAGCAGGAGATGGAATTCAGTCTAAATTTTTCCTATCTAAATGACCTTGGTTGGAAAGTAATAACGTACAATATTATTCCTTTATGTCTTAGCTAAATGAGAAAATTGTAATCATTTCAATTGGAGCTCTACTGACCGAGTTAGAGGCCAAATAGTTAGCAGTGTGCAATTTTTTGGACAGACAACATGTCCATATTAGAAGTATTGTCGAAAATTATGTACAAATTAAAATATTCTAAAATTTTAGTGTAACACAGCCACAGATGTCTAGTTTCAGTGAGAATAAGAATTATTAAATTTGGAGATATAAATGAGGATATATTAAGAAAGGAAGACAGCAAGGTCAACAAGGGATATCGAAAAGGACTTAAATAAACTTTATTCCAAATAGTTAAAGACTAAGTTGTAACTTTCCATTTTAAATTTCGGTATTCCAAAATACGAATAAATAAATTTGAAATTAAATATTAAAGAATAAGATTTAAGATAATTAATTTTCCTCAGGAACACCCGGTGCGAAAATTTAACGGAAAACCTTTCGAAAGAGCATTTCGTAAATTTTGCAGAAAGTGACAGTTTTACCTCCTGATAAAATGTTGCGAAATAAATTAAATAAATTTAGAATGACCATTTAATTTTACCATTAGGCACGGTTTTATAAAGTAAAAGCTATAGGTCTCTTTGGCACTAAGAGTGTGGTGAATTAGTGGCTAATTAAAATTTTTAAGGGGATTTGTGGAAGATGGTGGTTTAAAATGAAGGTGAGCGAAAAAAGAATTTACAGTGGTTCAGCACAAACTCTTCCCTACGTCCACTTCTCCAATTCCTTAAGAATTGGTTTCAATTAATCACAAGTGAAATTACAAAGGAGGGTTTATAAGTTAATCTCAAACTTAGGGTTTAATGCTCACCTCAAACTTACACAAACAAACTCATGTTTAAAGCTCACACTAAACTAACACTCACAACAGCTAAAGTGTTGGGTTTAATGCTCACCTAACTTAACACTCTTACAAGAATTGAATGAAATTGAATATTTGAAGATTAAAGCACAAAGAGGTTTTCAAAGTATTAATGCAGTAGTTGTGTAACATCTTAAATGATATAAATGGGTATTTATACTCATAACCAATAAACTAGTTCTGTCCTTGTTGAGGAGAAAGTCTGCTATGATTTTTTGAGCAGATGCCTGACAAATTGCAACAGTAGAAATTTTAAAAGGATGAGAATTTATGAAAATAGCCATTGTAACAGCCACTTTTCAATGGTAAAAAGGATTGAATTTACGGTGCTCGCAAGACATGACAATGTTGCGGTGGCGACAAACGAAGAAATTTTAGGTCAAAACAGAATAAGGGGATCGCACTTGAGAACCTTAGTCTCGATCGCGAGGGCTGAGAAATTTTCAGACTCGTGCTAAACTAATAGATCACGAGCTCGACAGTATGTCTTGGGCGTGACTCAATTACAGAACAAATATTGTAGAAAAAATTTTTGCAGGGGGATTTTGGAAAAACTAATTTTGCACAACAATTAATTATATATTTAGTAATCAATCATAAAAAATGCTTAGGAAAAGTAAAAAAATTGAGTTAGAGAGATGTACCATTGATCATTTCTAACCTTAGAATGATTGAATTTAGCTTTTCCTGATTGAGCGGCTTTGTAAAAAAGTTCGCCAGCTGATTGTCCGTCTCTACGAACTCCAAATACACATCACCACATTGCACATGATCTCTTATGAAATAATACCTAATGTATATATGTTTAGTTCTAGAATGATGTATGGGATTCTTAAATATGTTGATGGCACTAGTGTTATCACACCTAATGAGTATATGGTCTTGTTCTATGCCAAAGTCATGCAATTGTTGTTTAATCTACAAGATTTGTGAGCAACAAGCATCAGTGGCCACATACTCCGCTTCCGCGGTGGATAAGGCAACGAACGCTTGTTTCTTACTAAACCAAGAGACTAAGTATTCACCTAGGAGATAGTATGTTCCAAATGTGCTTTTTCTATCTAAGAGGCTTCCAGTATAATCCTCATTGGAATAGCCAACTAAGTCAATGCATGTATTCCTAGGATACCATAATCCTAAATGCAATGTTCCATACAAATATTTCAAAATCCTTTTTATTGCATGCAAATAACTTTTCTTAGGACATGATTAAAATCGTGCATACAAGAAGGCACTCAACATAATATCGAGCCTAGAGGCAGTAAGTGATAAGTGATAATTTTATATACATTTTAATGGAGAATATTTACTTAATTGTGATTATTTTTAATTATTAATTTGTCTTGGTAGCACTTATCTTGTTTTATTTTTATTTGTTAGGTTATATTCGAACATTATTGCGAAAATGAATGGAATCGGGGCAGAAAAGGCGAAAAAAGAGCATTTTTGAAGAAGTTATGAGCTCAAGGGGATTTTCAGGCATAAATTGCAAAGTTCTGGACTCGAAATGAAAGTTTGTCCAAAACACACATGATCTTGTGTTTTGCTTTGAAGTGAGAAGATGCAATATTGGTGCCTTTGGGTTTCATGAAGCTGGACTAAAACGCATTAGGGACACGCGTTTTGATTAAAATAAAAACTGGCGTTGCCAACTTAAAATTATTGATGCGTTTTGGAAGTTGTAATTAGACGCTGCTTTGATCTCTGTTTGTCTCTGTTGCTTTGTTTTTCGACGTGAATTATTGTCATTCGTTTCCGTTAACTTTATTCATTCTATTTGTTTGAAATATTAAATCTAAAAAGAACTTCAATTTACCAGTTAGATAATAGAAAGAGAGTTAGTACTAGTAATCGTTAGTCCCTGTGGGATACGACACTCGGTACTTCTGTTGCTATACTGCAAAACGATAGGTGCACTTGCCTAACGATCTGTAGCGTAGTCGCTCGGACGCAAATCAGTAAGATAAAGCAATGAATCAATCATACCTCTATAAAGCTTTTTGTTAATTGGCATACCCAACTCATCATTGTCAAGTTTGGTTGTTGTGCTCATCAGAGTCTTACTACTCTTGGAGCTTTCCATCCCAAACTTTTTTACAAGCTCCTTAGTGTGTTTGGCTTGGTTGATGAATATGCCATCCTTAGTGTGTTTGGCTTGGTTGATGAATATGCCATCCTTGTTTTACTTTATTTGAAGTCCTAGAAAGAACTTGAGTTTGCTCATAAGACTTATCTCAAATTCACTAGTTATTTTAGCACTAAAAAACTCACACAAGGAATGGTTAGTAGCACCAAAAATAATATAATTAACATAAATTTGCACAATAAGCAATTCATTTTCATGCTTATGGATAAAAAGTGTGGTGTCAACCTTTCCTTTTTCAAAACCATTTTAAATAAGAAAAAAACTAAGTCTTTTATACCAAAAACTAGGAGTTTGCTTAAGACTATAAAGAGCCTTTCCAAGATTGAAAACATGATTTGGGAATTGGTAATGCTTAAAACTCGGAGGTTGTTCAACATACACTTCTTCCTCAATAAAACTATTTAAAAAAGCACTTTTGACATCCATTTGAAAAAGTTTGAAATTCATGTGACATGCAAATGCAAGCAAAATCCTAATAGCTTCCAATCTAGCAATGGGGGCAAATATTTTATTGAAATCCATGCCATCTTCTTGATTGTAGCCCTTAGCAACTAATCTAACCTTATTTTTAGTAATGACACCTTTCTTATCTAATTTATTTCTAAATACCCACTTGGTGCCAATAATAGAATGGTTAGAAGGTTTTAGAACTAGTTTTCAAACCTTATTTCCCTCAAATTGATTAAGTTCATCTTGCATAGCAAGGGTCCAATTTTCATCACCTAAGGCATCTTCAACGATCTTAGGCTTAATTTGAGATATGAATGCTAAATGATTAAAAGAAGTATTGAGTTTATAACATGTACTTACACCCTTAGATACCTCACCAATAATTAGCTCCTTATAGTGATCCTTTGAATTGCCAATCCTTGGGCAATTATTTGATTTCATCATCACTAGCTCCTTGCTTCTTATCGCTTAGCTCCCCTCGACAACAACAACTCCTTTTCCTTTATCCTCACTTGGATCTTGTTGTTGATGTAAGGTTTGAGGTTGGCCTTCATCTAGAGATAGCTTTTCAATTTCACCTATAAAATCAAAAGAAGTACCTTTTTCTAGATCAAGAGGATTAGTTTCATCAAATACAACATGCATAGACTCTTTAACTATCAATGGCCTTTTGTTAAATACCCTATAATAAGACTTGCTAGTAGAGGAATAGCCCAAAAATATTCCCTCATTCGATTTGGATGAAAATTTTTCAAGATTATCCTTGGTATTTAATATGTAGCATTTGCAACTAAACACTCTAAGATGAGATACATTGGGTTTCCTACCTTTCCAAAGTTCATAATGCGTTTTCTTTAAAATCGATCTTTCATAAATACGATTTATAATGTAACAAGTGGTGGCAAAAGCCTCCGCCCAAAAATATTTAGGCAATTCATATTCATTTAACATGGTACGTGTCATTTCGACAAGGGATCTATTCCTTCTCTCAATAACACTATTTTATTGAGGAGTCCTAGGGGAGGAAAAAGTATGTATGATGCCATGTTCATCACAAAAAGATTCAAAAAGCTCATTTTGAAATTCTTCCCCATGGTCACTCCTAATAGATGAAATATCATAGCCTTTTTATTTTGAAATACATTTTACAAAAGATTTGAAGCATCGAAAGCATCATTTTTATGAACCAAGAAAAGAACCTAAGTATACCCAGAGTAGTCATCTACAAGTACAAATGCATAAAGTCTACCTCCTAAACTAGCAACTCTAATAGGTCTCATTAAGTCTATATGGGTAAGTTCAAAAGGTTTAGTTGTACTTACTTGCTTTTTGGACTTGAAAGAGGATTGATGTTGCTTTCTCAATTGACAAGCCTTGCATATCTTGTCTCTTTGGAATTTGATTTGAGGCAACCCTTCCACTTTCTCCTTCTTCTTGAGACGCTCTAAGGTGTCCATGCTAGCATGACCCAACCTTTTATGTTAAGTGTAAGAGTCTACATTAAGAGAGATTAAACAAAAATCCTTTGTCATTAGTGGTAGAGTTCAAATTAATCATATAAATGTTATCTACCCTTTGTCTAACCAATAAAATTGAGTTGTCATCCATTTTTGTTACAATGCATTATATAGAGTAAAAAATAACTCCACAACATATGAGACAAATTTAGCTAACACTCAAAAGATTGTGTTTGAGACCTCTCACTAATAAAAAATTATCAAGTTGAGTATCCTTACCAACCTTACTAGTGGTATTGTTGCCAAAAGCGATGCATTCACCATCTAATGGATCCAACTTTTCACCACTCATATGCCTATAGCATTCACTATTCATTACCCACTTGTTTTTCTCCATGAAGCTCCTTAGGAATACTTATTAAGTAAATTACTTAACTTTAGGTACCTAAATAAATTTAGGTCCTTGAAGGTTAGCTATTTGGTTTATAAGGACCAATTTTAAATGCACCATTCTAATATGACAATGAATGTTCTTGTGGCTATATCTCATGCAATAATGATATTGTTTTCTAGGCCTCCTATATGATGCATGATAAGGTTTCCTTCTTTGGAACCTTGGTTGAGGAACAAAAGCTTTGGAGACATTTCCAAACTTACCATGCTTGTTTACAACTTTATAATGCACACATTTCCCCTTAAGTTGATGGACCATAGGAGCTTTTCCTTTTACTTCCTTGGAAGTAAAAGGTTCACAATTTGATATACATTCAACAACCAACTTTTCAATAGCCTTAATTTGAGGAGATTGAGATGAGGGTACAAATTATATTCTCTTAGAGGCTTAGCTCATGGTGAAGCCTAAACCTCTAGTATCTTTATGACCTTTAGAGTTTTTGAGAGCATTATCAATCACTTGATTTCTCTCATAACTCTCAATGAGATTTTTCATCCTCTTGTTCTCCGACACAATACTAGAACATTCAATAACTTGACTTTTTAACTTATCAATTTCACTTTTCATTTCATTTACCATTGTTTTCAATTTGCCATTTTCATCATCAATTTGCAAATACTTATATTTATATTTTTTCTTTAATTCCTTATATTTTTTGCATTTTGTAATGCTCGTAAACCCCGATTAGCGGTATCGTGGGGTTAGTTGTAATTTTAATAATAATAATAATAATAATAATAATTAGTATATATATATATATATATATATATATATATATATAATATAATAATTAAATAAAATTAAAATTAATTAAAAAAAGTAAGATAATGAAGAATTAATTAGGAGTAAAAAGTTGGTGAAGCGGTTAGTATAGGGAAATAAAACAAAAGAAAAGAAAAGAAAAAAAAGAAGGGAAATGGAAACCGAAAGAAAACGGGAAAAAATTTGAAAAATTGAGATTGAATTCTTTTTTATTTTAGCCAAACTGAGATTACAGAGTTGTAGTTTGAGTTGAGAGGAGTTGATTTCTGGTGAGAAACTCGTCGACCGACGCCGGACGCCAACATACAAACCGGTCAAACCACAAGATAAAACAATCAACAAAAACTTTCAGCCAGAATATCTCTCTCTCCGATTGCTCGCCGTCCGAGATAAGGGCACCAATCAGTTGGCGCCGTCAAGAGGAGTCCACCGGTACCTAGTTTGCTGCCAACCGTCGCCGGAATTGTCGTTGGGCTTCGTGGGCCGATGGTGCTGTGACGCGGGAGTTGAAGGGTGAATGTAACACCCCTTAATCCAACCATTTACGGTCGAACCAAGATGTGCCACATTACATATTACATGGTATACAGCTCATATCTTTACAATTTATTAAAATATAATTTACATAATTTACAGTATAAAAATTTTGTTGCCAGCTTCCTTCTTTATTTCTCAATTTAACGTCACAGTATATGCCTTGCTAAGTAATTCTGGTGAGCCTGATACTATTTGATTGTATTTATTCTTCTCGCGTCTTTCAGAAAACCTACAAGTTCAGAATTAACTAAACTTGCTGAGCGATTTCGCTCAGTGGATACTTTTAACCATAAAATAACAATAATAATATTTTCATGC
>CATIWJ010149033.1:0-20112 GCA_949640765.1 Croton laevigatus | reverse complement strand
AGGTTAATTGATGAAAATAACAAGTTTCGTTAAGTGTTAATATGTTATCACGTGTTTATTTTTTAAGATAAATGGACTTTATATAGTAGTACACTTGGCCACAAGTCTTAAAGTTGTTAACAACTGTTTACAAAATGTGGCTACAAGTGTTAAAGTTGTGGCCAACTTTTTTACAAATCAGGCCACAAGTGTTAAAGTTGTGGCCAACTATTTTTACAAACTTGTCCACAAATTTTAAAACTTGTCCACATCTTAGATAGCGAATTTGGTCACATATTACACAAGTTGTTAACAGTTATTGCACTTATGTAAGGTGCTCAAATTTCCCGTCAAAATATAATCTCAATAACCTTAACTGCACTTTTCTTTTATATCAACAGTTATGGCGGGAACCACGTCCCACTTTACCATAAACCTGGCATTTTTTTTCCATTCTTCCCGCCAGCTGTCCCATTTATTTCAATTTTTTTTATTTTCATTCAGCGGACGAAAAATAAAAATAAAAAAAGTTATCAAAATTTTAACAAAAGTTAGAGGAAAAAAGATGAGTTAAAAAACGTGCCAATTCTTGGACAAAGATAACGTGTCAAGCCAAAAAGAGAAAGTGGGAATAATTGTTGAATTTTTTTATTGTGTTTTGGGTATATTTTTAATTGTATTTTATTGAGATAGTAAGTGTTGTCAAATCATGTCTTTTGGTGGAGTAATTTTATATTGTAGTGTAATGATTAGAAGAATAAGGGTATTTTAGGATAAAAGTGGAGAAAGTATGTATTTCTTTAATATGTGTGCAAAAGAGAATTTGGACAAATAAATGAAACGAATGGAGTATTATTATATACTACTTCCGTCTTTGTGATTTATTTACATTTTCTTTTTTGGGTGTCTTTTTTGGTTGTTCACATTTTCATTTATATTAAGTTTTGTAATTGTTTATTATTATTTCTTTATTGATATTAGTGAAAAAGTAAGTGGTGTAAAGGATTAGTAATTATTTATTATTATTTGTGTATTGATATTGGTGATTTATTGGTATTTATATTTTTAGGGTGTAAAGAAATAAAAAAGACGGAGGTAATATCTTTTAGAGTCCATCTTTATGCAGTGTTTTTATTTTCTGTGAATCAATTTTGTTTTCTTCTAAATTGTCTACCATAAAATTCTTAGTCATCCGATTTGTTTGCTACTAGTATTAAATTGTTTATTTCTCTTTTTAGCCAAAATCATCTTTCGCTTAATATCATTATATTATATTACTAATGAAACTGCAATTCGAAGAACATAGGACATAATTTGAGAAGGGAGAAATTTGATTAGGTTTGATCCAATAATAAAAAGTTAATGCACTACGAACTGGCCTACATAATTTGAAAGACAGATTTATAGAGACAAAACTAATCAAAATAAAATTGAGAAATTAAAAGATAGGCAGCTGTAGGTGCTGAATTTGGCTAAAAACCTTGATTTTTGTAGAAGTTTCAAATGCTATAGTGAGTAAGCATTGAATTTAGCCGAAAACTTTGGCCTTATTTAAGATTCCAAATGTTAAAGAGAATAAGATTGTTAAGAAAACAATATCACGAAACACAAGAATCAAACAGATAAGCAAACAAAGAAAGAGAACACAAAGATTTACGAGGTTCGGCAATGTGTCTACGTCCTCGGAAGCAGAGCGGTTAGGTTTTCTTATTAGAGAGAATATCATATTACAACGCAAATCTTGTTGTAATCTGATATTCTCTCTAATAAGAAAACCTAACCGCTCTGTTTCCGAGGATGTAGGCACATTACCGAACATCGTAAATCTTTGTGTTCTCTTTCCTAGCCGCTCTGCTCCCGAGAACGTAGACACATTGCCGAACCTCGTAAATCTTTGTGTTCTCTTTCTTTGTTTGCTTATCTTTTTGATTCTTGTGTTTCGTAATCTTGTTTTCTCAACAAAGATAAAGATTGAGTATTTTTGAACAAAAAACGATTGGGAAAAAAATATTTTCTGCATAAAAAGAAGGGCAGAATGGTTAAATATTATTATTTCATATTTAATTAAACGTACTTTCTAAAAATAATTAATATTATTATTGCAATATAATGTCCTTGTGGACAACTATATTTATTGATTTTCTAATATATTTGTAATATGTTTTTTATTTTCGGGATTAATCAACAGAATGACACGATAGACGCATTACCTTGAAAAATCTTTTTCTCAAAAAAAAAAAAAAATAAAATAAAATAAAAATCTGCTTCTTTTAGATTTTTTTTTTTTTTTTTATCTTTTTAATAGACCTTATCTTTCAAAGACAAAGGCATGCTATCCGAAGTCTGTCCTTAGGAATTTCTCATAATCGAACTATAGACAATAGGATTCTATTCTCTCTAAAAATATAAATATATCTATAATCTATCTTTCTATAATATATCTATAACATATATAAAAGCATGATGAAAAAAATATTCTTTTTATTTTAAATTTTTTAAAGGTAATTATATCTTTATTAAATTAGTGAATTAATTAATTAAGAAATAGCAATTCTAACAGTATTATAATTTATAATATATGCTAATTATGAGTTAGCATTAACTTTGTATTTTAATTAAACTATTTAATAATAATCTATTAATGTAGTATCCTATTATAATTAGAAAATCTAAAGCAAAATAATATTAATATTATGTATACATATAGATTATAGAGTTTAAATTAATATAAGCATATTAATTGTCTAAAAAAAATTTAATATAAGCATATTACGTTGGTGGAAGAATCTGTTTAAATTATTGCTATAAAACTGAAAAATAAACCAAACTTTAAATACCTGCCATTCATTTTCACTGCAGCATAATATAATCTAAAATTTGAGGAAAAAAAAAAGTATATATTTTTTTTTAACATAGATATCCCTAAATCTATCCTAATTTAAGGAGAGAAGGAGATAGGAGTCGAACCCGGGTCGTGCCGGAAAAAACTCAGTGCCTTAACCAACTTGGATAAAGTTTGCTCCTTAAAAAAAATTGTACATATTAAGTTTTTCCTTTCTAACACTGTAATATAGTATGATAAAGTCATTTTAATCATGAGTATATATTTATGGGTAAATATGATAGTCACTAAATTCTACAAAACTAATAATATTTTTATGAGCAAAATTAATTATTTTTATTTCTTTTTAAAAATCTAATAAATTTATGAATCGGGTGAATATTGACAAAATGAATAGAGGTTAAAAACCGTAATGAGTGAAATTGGATTGGGCTAGATTTATTGTATTCTAATTAGAAAATTCAAACCAAAATAATATTAATAGTAGTAGTATATTCTAATTAAAAATTTTGAATTATAATATTATTACTGTTATAAATAATTGAGTTTATATTGTTGAATATAACTAATTATTTGTTATTTGCTAAGTACTTTCTAAACTTACTAGATTTTAATTTATGAAAAATATAATGAGTAAAATATTTTAATCACATACTACATTTTTATATATTATTTTAATTATTAACAATCACAAAATGTTGAAGTAATTTTAAATTTTAAATTATTGTCAAATAAAATATTCATATAATTAATGAATTTAATTAAATAAAAAATTATAAAATTGACTAATGAGTTTCTAAACTAAAAATAAATATATAAATAAATAAATTTATTTCGATAAATTTATTTTTTTAAAAAAATAAAAATTTAATTATATTCATATAATTTATTATATTTTAAAAATTTTAAATTAATAATACTAAGGTAAAATTTTTTTATTTTTATATAAATTTTATTACTGTTAATATATAATTAACCAAGTTAATTATAACATTGATAATGAGATTACAAAACAAGTTTTAACGTGTACTATTAAGAAAAACTATTTTGGTTTAAAACTACAAAAGCCTAGAATTTTTCGAATAATCCCCATAAATAAGAGAGGTCTTTTTTTTTTTTTTTGGGAAAAAAAAATTGCTAAAGGCTTGCCGTAGGAGTGAGAGTTCAATTAGAAGAAGCCCATTGCACTCATTTTATGGGCCTTTTTTACAATCATAAAAAAACGGCCCCAGCCCACTCCAATACACAAAACTGGCTATATGGGCACTATACAATGTACTGATAGCTTAGCGGTCAGCAGTTAACACTAAATCACGAGCCAGCAAACTAACTAATCTTTGCACGAAACAGAAACGGGGCACAGCGAAACGGGAAACAGAAACGGGAAAACAACAATTTCAAAAATATAAGAAACAGAAATTTGGGGGAAACGGGTGAACATAAAAAATATTGGGGCAAAATAATAAATATTAAAAACATTATATACTAATAATTATTGAAAAAAAAAATATACCAATATAATAGACTAGATTACTAATAATTAATAATTCTTTCATACAAAATTAACTTTAAAAAATTATAAAATTCATAATTCAATACTAGTGTTATTTACTTGAATGGATTTGGAGAAGTAAATTATTTATCCTTTTAAAAGACTAACATGTAGTTTTAATTATTAATATTTGGTTTTTTAAACTTTTATAGCATTAATTTAACCTTTATATTTATTAATGTTTTTATTTTTAAAAATAATATATAATTTTTTAATCCTTTATCATATTATTCAAAATTAGTATATTAATATATTCTCCATGACATGATAAATATATTAATCATTCATTTTGTTGAATTATTTATTATTTTATATCTTATTTTTTAATATTAATAGTTTGCTCTCCTTAATTTTGAACTCTGACTTCGCCCCAAGTGGACACAAGTATCAATAAGAAAACGGGTTTTAAATTTACTGAATTTTTGGAAACTTGCCCGAAATATAGAATTTGAGTTTCCGCAAGTTTCGGTTTCGGTTTTGGAAACGGGAAAACTTGGGAGATCCGAAGTTTCCATGGCACATAGCTTATGATTAGCCTTTTACAACATAATATAATATAATATAATATATTTCCAATATATTTGATGAATTTTATTTTTATTACATAAATTTTATGATAATGAAATGTTTAAGTTATTTTAGGCCTTGGGTAACATTCTTTTGAATTGTTTGTGTAGGAAAAAGAAAAACTAGCTCATCCATGTTGCGTATGCATAATCAATAACGTAGGATTATAACCAAGTGGAGCACTCCTAATCATTATAATTGAGTAACAATAGAAAAAAAAAAGGAAGAAAGTATTAGTAAAGTAGACATAAAAACGTGTTTACGACTTTAAAATCTCTGTTGGAACGTAATTAATTACATATCAAAGAAAAAATTTACCCTAATCATGACTCTATTAATAACAAATGGAGCAAAATTCCATATTAGACTTGCGATATTATCAATTATAAAAAGATTTGGCAGATAATCACCATTCTAATTAGGAAGGATGATGAGAAATTTCTTATTCAGGAAATGCTAATGCAAGTAAGTCTGTTCTGGATAATCTTCCATAATGTTAGGAATTCGGTATAAAATTCAGTAATTGACTTGACTACAAGTAATAATGTGATCCTTTTAAGTATGGGAAGTAAAGATGGGTGTTTTTACGATTTCATGGGATTAGGTTTTAGTGAGAGGGAATTAGAAAAGCAATGCATTCCAAGAATATCAAAAGATACTCCGATTTACAACTTCTTGCAGAATAATTCTTCTACTTCTCAACCCAAAACACAGTCACACCTGATTGTGAATAGTAATGGTGGAAATATAAGCAGTGTATTAAATAATCCCAAACTCAAAGGGTACTCTTGCAGCCCAGACAACTCCAATGATCAAATGTTTGTATATACATATATGATGGTATTGTATATCTGTTATTTATTTATTTTGCTCCTTTTTCTTATAAAAATATATACAAGAAGTACACATTTTGTAACTTTTTTTTAAATAAAAACAGAGAGAATTTACGAGTACTGTTTATATTTCTCTTGTTTTGGTGTATTATTAAGGGATTAGAATAGAATTCTAATTATGACTCTGTTAAGCAACTGTGGTTTTGAGTAATAGTTAGTGTTTTAATCCAGATAAAAACATTGAACACTGTTTTTTAGGTGGTTTGGTGACACTAGATTTAAACTAGTGTTTAGTGATTAAACGAGTGTGATAAAACGCAAACCTCTTAACGATTAGTGTTTACTATGACTGAATAGAATATCAGATAAAAGATATGTTTAGAAATTGAATTTTTTTAATTTCAAATGTTATATTGATTTACCGTCAAAAAATGTTATCTTCTATGTGCCCGTTACTATTAGTTTAGACGGCAACAAAATGAATCACTACTATAATTATAAAAAAAAAAAATTGGCTATCAAGATATGATTTTTTGGAGCTGATATGTAGTACGGAGGGATCGCATTTTAGCTTAGTAAAGACATGTTGGTCATGATGGACTTTGAGATTTCTCCTTTAAGTGTTCAGCAAAATTAAGTATTTAGATACAATTAACCATTTAAGTACTTTGTTGTAACGGTTTACAACACACTGAAAAAGCTAAAAGTGAATAGAGTTAACTTTTCTCTTTTATAAGTATGGTTAAGAAACTCGTCTAAGAGAGATGAACTAATCGAAGGTAAAGTATGAAAATTTGAGAAGCTGTCTCCTATTCTACTGCCAAGTATAACAGTAATAAATTAGACTGTCACAAAGCAAGCTTTAAGAGGTTGATGTATATAATAAAGAATAAATAGCTGATTAGAAAATGTGTTTAAGCATTACTGTCAAATCTCAAAGTCATTGGGTTGATTAGACTTAACTCATTAATTGCCAACCGAATGTTACACAAAAGAATGTTTAGTGTAATTATGGATGATTAAGGGGCCTAATTATCTCCTTAATCGAGGTCAATGATGTAATCTGCTATGAAAGATTACTTTCATTTCCCACTATAGGCAAACTTAAAAGGGGAGATGTAATTACTCTAGTTTAAGTGGGGACAAATTAATCAAGTGATTTAACTTGACAAAACACTTGTGCAGTAAAAACTTTTTGATAATTGAGAAGGTTTAGATTGGTATAATCCTACCTTCAAATACTGCAACCTATCTCAACAGCTAAGACAAGGCTGGGTAAAATTTTGTACACAATATAACAATTATTTCAAACGGCTAATTTTACTGAAAATATTTTTAGCTATTTGAATAATGCTTTGCTGTTTGAATATCTATCAAACATTTTTAGTAATTATTGATTATGAAATACTAAAACCTAAGCACTAAGCCTTTGTTTGCTTAATTGCATCAAGGGGAAAGAAAAGAAATTATGCTACAGTAGATGAAATGAGATTTCACTCCAATTTGGAGAGAAATGTTTCAAGGGAAAGGAAGGGAAATGCTGGCATGATTTTAATCAATTTCCTCCACTTCCCTCACCCTTCTTGTTTTCCAAACAATGGAAAGGAAATTAGACACATTTCTTGTCTTTTCCTTTTCTTCCACTTCCATCAATCTAAACAAAGGCTAAATGGATTAGCATTCTTATAAAACACTACTTAAATGATTAAAAACTTCTTAAAACCTACTTTAACAAATGGTACAAATATAGTGACATTTTAATCAATCAAAATATTTAAACTTTCTTCAAAATATTACCAAATAAAATTATAATCAACAATGTTATTAGGAATAGCAGATTATTCAATATCATTATATAGAAAGAATTCGCTGGCCGAAACGTATGAAAATAAGCTAAGGAATTATCATCATAATTATGATATTTTAATTTATGTGGGTTGAGAAAGAAAGGATTTTCCTTAGAAGAGGGGAAAGATATGATTAAAGCTAATATGATTTGAATTGAAGGTTTAAGAAAAAAACACAAGGAAGCATGTGCTTATGTTGCTTCTAATGTAAATGGGCCTAATAAGTGGGATACGTTGAAATGAATAGACCCTTCTCAAAGGCAAAGAGGAGGGGACTATTAAGGACATTTGAGAAAGAACATGGCATGCTTCCTATAAATCTTGTGCAGTTAACATCAAGTTGCTAAGCAACCATAGTGATAAAAAGAGGGAAAAAAAGTTGTCCAATAGTAAATTAGGGAATTTATTAGTAAATTAAATGAGGGGTTAATTAGAATAATGTCTAATCCCATTATCCCAAAAGTGATAGTTGATATTTCGTGTCAATTGGTTGTCATCAATCTTGGAAAGAGATGGATTAAAGAGATAATGAAAGACACCTATTATTATTTCTAATTCAAGGACATATAGATGATGCTTCTTTTTATTTATTTCATATGATTTGTTGATTAGAATCTTCAAAATCATTTTATCTTACAATGTTCACTAATATCCCATTTCTTTTTTTGTTATAATTATAAAAGTAAATTTGGTTCATCCCCTTAAAACAAATTATTATCACATTACATAACTATTGCTTAACTATACTTATCCCACCAACTAAATCTATCTCCTCCATATCTTTTGTTTCATTTCAACAAAATTTATAGATTTTGGGGGCAAAAGGTTAAAAGAGTATTTATAATTAAGTATATTAGCAGTATTACTTTAAAAAAAAATTAAATATAATAATATTAAAGTAAAATTATCTTAATTCTATATGAAACTGATGCAGATTAATTATTTTCGTAATATATGTATAAATAAATAAATATGACATTTGAAGTGAAGCGAATAAACGAACAAACGAAATACTATAAATCTTATTATCAATAGAATAGTGTTATTTTTGTCCGAATCTCCAATTAATAATTCACAAAAATCAATTCTTTTCTTTTTTTACCAAAAAAATAAAAAAAAAATCAATTCTTTTCAATGAATAATTATCTTTACAATAATTATTGATCAATGGTGCACTTAAATGGGGATTTTTATTCAATACAAAATGGTTATGACATGTCATCAAATAATTCATTGAACATATACTAAAATTCCCACATCAAAATTGAATTTGAATGATTGATCAACAATACGAACTCGGATCAAAATCTTTTGTTATACAAACATGAGAACGTTTATTAGACCACAACTGATTAGCATAAGTACCATTTATGGATTTATTTTTTTCTTAAAAGAAAGAGGACATAAAAATTAAAAAAAAACCAGATAGAAGTGGGTCAAAACCCAGCCGTGTGGACAGCGATGCAGCTAAAAGAAAATTTATGGTCCAGCAGCAGGAGAAAATGTACAAATGGCTAATCAAACAGTGACTAACCTTATATTTTTGTGTGTACCATTTCATTTTCAGAAGGATATCTGATATATGCAAAATCGTCACAGGCCCCAAATTTTGATACTAATGCAACCGTACAGCACTTCTATTATATGCAATGAACTTGCTATACCTCAGCTCCCACCATCTCTATTATCTCTCTTTATCCACAATATTTTCCATTTCTTTTTGGACCCCTCCAATGATACCTCTTGGACCCTCTCATAATTATTTTTGTTTTAGCACAAGCTTTTTTTTCCTATCCTTCTCTCATGCATCTTTCCGCCATATCTAAGCTCCCAATTTGTTCTGATTTTATAAAGGTAATTTCAGTACAATATGATGGAATATATCTGACAAAAATATTCCTTTTCAACAATAATCACAATAGAGCTGATAGGCGGTGAATTGTGATACTTTGTTGATAGATAAAAATAAGAATTAACTGAATATTATTATTATTATTATTTTGAAAGAGGTATACTAATACTAATCTATTATTCTCCATCACATAAAAATAAGGTTGCGAATCTAGAGAAGTAAAACTGGTAGAAAGATGTAAAATTTGGTATTCCAAAAAGTACCAATTATTAAATGGGGGCCAAGAACTGCAACTGGTTCGGGGCCAGGGAGCGAAAGGTCAAAATAGCCAATAAGGCATCAACAGCAAGCCAGATATTGATTTGACGTGGACTTACTGGTAGATGTGACGTTGGATTTACAGTTGGCTGAAGTAGTTTATGGGTCCCTTATATGTCGACGCACACGTGTTGGCGAGCGCGCCATATATTCAACTTTTTTTTATTTTTAACTAATTCTTTTCAAAAATACACAATTTCAATTCAACCCAAACTTTTTAACTGACAGTTTTAGAAACAGTGACTTTTAAAAAAAAAAAAAACATTATTTTTTTTAAATATATTCATGTGTTCAGCAAAAATTTTAATATGGAGAAACACTATATATTGTGTTGCGATTCAATTCTCTACCTACTGGCAATATAAAGACTATTTTATATTTTATTTAAATATAATTGAATTAATATTATTGATATTATTATTTTCCATTTTTTTTAAATAAATTTTAACAATTAAAGATTAAATAATTGAAAAGGTAATTTGCACAACAAATCCTTTTAAGGGAAAAATACTATTTTATCTATATATTTTTTGAAATTAAACTAATTATTTTTATTTTATATAATAATTTGTTTTATTATTGTATTTTAAAAAAATTATACTATTTTGTCCATTTTCGCTAAAAACAGTGACAGAAATTAACAAATCATGTCTCATCTGATTCTTATTTTTTGCACTGCTTATAAATTTGACATTAATATTGATTAAAACCACACATATTTGCCTAAAAATCTAAAAATTATTAGGTGGACTAATTATTTTTTAGCTATTTTAGTCAAACTAAGTATTATTTTAGTCTAAACTAAGATCATATTTGTAATCAAGGCAAAGAAACGATTCAAATTAGGCATGACTTGTTAATTTTCATCACAATTTTTTGCTTTTGCGTTTGTGTTTGTGTGTCACAACGAGGACGTTGTGCCTAAAAGGGGAAAATTTTGTAAAATCCCAGATCGATTATGGATTGAAATTGGATATGATATATAAGTTAGACCAACTAACTACTTAGTCAACTTGAATTAACCATTTTAGATCAGTGAATTTGGGCCTAAGTAGTTAACTAAAATAGTTAGGTAAATTTTTTACAGGCTTATATAGTCAGACCCCAGTTTAACTGCACGCTGGTCGGGGTCTGAATTGAGTCGTGACAATATACTTTTCAAAAAGTATGTTTATTACGAAGCAAATGATATTGAACTAAACAAAGTCTTAGCAATCTTAGACCAGGCTAAATGTTATTTGATGAAAATGACACCAAAGAAAAATTATAATTCCACGCTAAAATAATTTGTATTTGTCTCTCTCTAAAGTGTAACGTAAGTAAGTATATATCCGCATCGTGTGCGTATACAATTTTTTTTAGTGTTATTAATATTGAAAATAGTTTTATTATTATATTCATAATTTTTTTGGCTAAAATTATTACTTCTAATTAATAAAATTTTTAGTTTGCAATATAATGAACTCATTAAACATAATTTAAATACAATTAAATAAAAATTAGAAAAATATCACATAATATTATGCTATTTCAATATTTTTTATCATTTACTATTTTATTATGGTATTCATTGGCGTAACCGTGTATAAGTTAGGGACTTGGTAGCTGCGAGCTTAGACCATCGGCGGCCATGTATTCCGTATCCCAAAACCAATTTGTCAATATATTTTAGGCCATATCCCCAAACCAGCTTATCTATATATATTACTACCTCCGTCTTTATGAGATGTTTACATTTTCGTTTTTGGGTGTTTTTTTGAGTTGTTTACATTTCTATTTATAGTAAGTTTTGTAATTGTTTATTATTATTTTTTATTGGTATTGATGAAAAAGTAAATTTTTTAAAAGGTTAGTAATTGTTTATTATTATTTCTGTATTGGTATTGGTGAAAAGTGGATTTGTAATGATATTGGTGAAATAGTTAATGTAAAGAAATGAAAAAAACAGAGGTAGTACTAGTAATATATTAGATACTCTCATAAGTGTTGTATTTTTAACAAATATTTTTCTTCAGAAATTAGACCAAATTAGCCTTTTGTTTGTTTTCAGTAATTTCATAAGATGTTAATAAACCAAACCAAATTTTACATGTAAAATGAGTGCAAGAAAGAATCCGAACCGTAAATCAAACCGAAATTGGTTAACCGAATAATCTGGTTCGGTTTTTTGTTCATAAATATCAAATTCGATTTTGAACCAACAACTGATTTTCGGATCGATTAACCGAACCGAAAATCAATTTTGCTCACCTCTAGTCTGAAGACTAATAACAAGAGTCCGAAGAATAGTAACAAGAGTCCGAAGACTAGCATAAATTTCCTTTTTTGATACACCATAACAAGCACATGTAACATTAGGGGTGTGCAAAACTCAAACCGAACAGACCAAATCAAACCGAATTCGGTTTGGTTTAGTCAGATTGATCGGTTCGGGTTTAAATATTAAGAGAAATCGAGTTTCGGGTTGATTCGGGTTGAATCGAAGAAAACCCGACCAACCCAATAATTTTTCTTTGTTTTTTGGCCAAAAAATTGTGGTCTCGACCGAACCGAACAATTTTGGTTCGGTTTAGTCGGGTTGATCAGTTTGGTTCGAATTTAAAATATGGAAGAAATTCGGGTTTTCGGGTTGACCCAAACCCCAACCCCGACCGATGCACAGCCCTATGTAGCATCAACATAGCAAATAATCAAATTTGTCCAATCAGTACACAGACTCTTTTTTCCGTCTCTACACATGCAGAAGGTTTGGTTGTGAAAGAAATCTTATTATCCGAAATGAAAGAATAATATATAAAAAGAACTTATTATACATATAGTATAGCTGTTAGCAATTAGTACATCACAAGTAATCACATACCCCCATAGAACTTACATTTGAAATCGATACGAGAAACGCCCTTTAAATGAACTCAAAGATGGATAAACACCTAATTACAAATTAGAATTAATGACAATCTTAAGTCAAATGCAAGTATAAACGTTTATGCATATTATGAATGCATGTAATCAATCCAATTTCATAATCGCACATTCAATTATTTAACCAATCCAAGACCAAGTTCAATTCAAGTTCCGAAACTAAAATAATTGTTTAGAAGTTATACCAAATCAATTTTATCAAAAACTCCACTTTATGATGTAAATCCCAAAACAATCAAATTTAACGATAACGATTCACACAATGGTACTAACTTTAAAAATTTATAGAAAATAATATGTACATTTAAAATTCCAATATTTTATCAAAACATACTTTCAAACCTTATTAACATTATCTCAAAATTTTAAAATTTTTAGAGACTCTTAGATCTCTTAGATTAATTTTATCATAAAACTCAAACAGCACAGAAATTCAATTGATAATAGTAGAGAAATCATATTAACCAAGCAAGCTAGTACTCAACTAAAAATATTTTTCTTCAAAACTTAACTTCCAGAACTCAAACATATAAAAATTTTAGGTCAAAACTGTTTTTCTATAATTTATTAAAATTCATCAAATTCATAGCATAAACATCACAGCAAAGAATTTTTTATGAAAATTTAATTAATTAAAATAATTACAAACTCCCAACCCAATTTAATTAATTCAAACCCTGTCATGCTCATTAGCATCAAATTTTATAATTTAATTGGAACACTAACTAATTTAACAACAATCAAAATTCTCAATTCTAACCTAGAATTCTAATTCCCAATTTTTCAATAAAAATCCCAATTAATTCAATTGTAATTGAATTAAATCAATTAGATAGAGAAACAATCAACCTAACGTTATCCTAAAATGCTCTAATTAAATGAGAATCAAAATAATGCAAAGGAATCGAAAAAAAAAACTCAAAAACATCCCAAAATTTGAAAAATCATGCTAATGGACGCTGACTAAAACGACGTTACAGGCTGCCTCGCCCACATGCAAAACAATGTGGCCTTCTCGCCAAATGAAGATGCGACGCTCCGCGAGCCACATGTCGAAAAACAACATCATCTCGCCAAACGACAGGACGGCTGGCACACACCCACTGTTAAATGACAACTGATTGAATTTTGCTTTTAAACCCTATTTTTCAAGACACACAAAATTCTAAATCTTTAAAACACCTCCTAAACCTTATTTCTCAAGTATTTATAGAGAAAAACCTTTCTAAAATTATAAAATGACCATAATTTATTTATTTAATTAATTAACTCTTAAATCTTATTTAAACACTGATTCCAACTTAAAACCAATTAAATCTCCTAGCTAAACCAAAATTACTTTTTAATTTGAGAATTTATAAAATATAAATTTACTTATAAATTTTAATTAATAAAAATACCAAAATACCAAACATGACAAAAATATTCCCGAACCCAAAAAATACAATATTATACTAAAAACGATAGTCTTGTTGTCTTGAGTATCAACGGATATCCAAATAATCAAATTATATTAAAACAAATTATAATGGTGCAAAATGACTATTTTACCCCCTAAGATGCAAAATTACCAATTTGCCCCCCTAAACTTAAAGCTCATAAAAATCAAGGGTTTTACAACTAAACCCTAACATCTAATATCCTATAATTTCATAATAAACTCTAATATAATCCACATTTAAATTTCAATTTCACAATGATATAAACCCTAACTAACATCTAATTAGACTAATTTCATATAATTTATGAACCCTAAAATAATTTAACAATGACAATTAACAAATAAAAGACTAAAAGTATAAAACTTAACTCTAAAAATTCCGGCAGCACGGCAGTAGCGACGGCCGGAGAGAATGGAGGGCCCTCTCTTCTTCTTTCATCCCCCTTCTATTTTTCACTTCAAGAAAAATGTAGAGAATGGAATGGATAGGAAGCCTTATGACTTCTGTTTTGTTCCCGTTAAAACGACGTTGTTTTGATCTTTTAATAATAAAAAAAAAAATTCACTAATTGAAATGGTGCGTTTCAATTAAATATTAATATATTCTTGTTGTTGTTGTGCTTCTTGTTTTTTCATTCTTTCTTTCTGCGGTGCTTCAGTCTCGCCCGCCGCCCTCCTCCACCCCTTCTTCTCTTATTTTTGGTGAGCCACAACCCAAGCAGGGGGCTCAACTCCTTGACCCCTATAAGGACTTTTGGTAATGAGGAGGGGGCTCAAGCTCCTTCCATACTGGGCTGGCTATGTCACTGGTATCAATCATTTAGAATTTTTATAATGTTTGCTGTAAAAGGAATTGGAAAGACGAGGGCTCAATTCAAAAAGAAAAAAAATATTAATTCTTTTTCTTTTTTCTGCCAAATAAATATTAATTCTTTTATATGTATAGTCAGAAGTAGTATATATAAAGAATAAAGAGTAATAAGCAAAAAGGCGTCACAATAATGGCAGACAAACAAGTGCAAATTCCATAGGTTAATAGTGATTAAAGCTAGTTAAAACATGGGTTTGCCGACAATCACTGTTGTTAATGATACCATTAGTATATCTATAATATAATATAATACTATATACTTAATTTTCATGTCTTGCCTGTTGTTCGTAAATCTTTGAACCATTTTCCACTTAATTATTACTAAATACTAATTTCATCATTAGTGTTTACTAAATAGGAAGAAAGTTACGAGAGTTTGCAAGGAAATTTCACATTTTAACCTTCACATGAAATAAAAAGCAGTTGCATGGTAATAATAATATATAATATAATAATGAAAATGGGATTTTTAACCTTTGCATTACGTCATAGCCAAGTCATGAAGGGTACCGGAGATGGACCCACACAACAGGGGTATGCGTGAAATTGTGTGTATAAATGGAATGGGGGCCCCGTTAAATTAATGTAAAATGAATAATGGTTTTTAGGAGTTTTGAATTGTATGGCTATCCTCTCTTTTCAATTAAATTTTCGTTACTCATCTTTTTCGCAATGATGCTTTTCTTTCTAGTCTAGTCTGTGTTTTAAATGTACTTGACCTGAAGAATGTGACACATCCTCAAAAATGGTGAGTAGGATCATGTTTTTTGCCCTTTAGGAACTTCACTCTGGTACATTTTTAGGTCTCCACTAGAGTTAGGATACTGTACATGCATTCCCATACTTCGGAAAAAGCCTAATTCTTTTTTTTTTTTCTCTTTTAATTTTACTAGGTTTTCAGCCGCATCCACTAATCCGAATTCGAATATTTTTTTTTTAATTCTACTCGAATTCGAATACTACAAAGACTTATTAAGAGATGATCATTCTAACCTAATTTTCTTCATTTACAACGCTTAACTCGAACTTTAGACTTATTTAAAGGGTTTAAGAAGAAAAAAAAAATAATTTTTTTATGTATATTCAATAATTTCTTTTACTTTAATTTTTTTTTTACTACAATCATTGCAACATCTAGGTTTGGTGAAAATTTCTCCAAAAGATTTGGTAACTGCTAAGGAATAATTAAAAAAATTGAAAATCATTCAAAAGCAACCAATATAAACAAAACATGTGAAAATATAATAATTTTTTTTTTGTGGTTTATTATGAAACATGCCCGAATGAGATGTGAAAATGAATTAATCTGAATTTGCTTTGATTTTAGTTGCCGATGCAAAAAAGTTAGTATTAACCTATTAATTTACTTAGCATTCTAATAATATATTTGTTGTGGGAAAAGAAAATAAGAAGAGAAAATCATGTGGAGGAGACGATGAAAAACGATAGAAACTAAAATTCCAAGGTAAAATCAACGTGTATTGAATGAATTGGCAGCGAGGTTTTGACATTTATATGTAAACCAAAAATTCCAGCAAGGAAGGAAGGTATTTTTCAGAATTTGGATTTATTTAAAGAAGCAAAATGATTGAAGAAATGGGCCAAATGTGGGGTTGAATTGGACTATTGTCACATATAAACAGAAAGACCCTACAAATATCAACACCTTATCTCATCTCCATTTAATTCCCTTACCCTAGCTAGAGTGGGGATACTGGGCTGTGATGCCTTTTTATTAAATGAGGTTAGATTTTAAGGGTCAGTCCAACTGAATCATTGAGACTAATTTTGTACTACCCACCTAAATTGTGCTTCCCACGGTTAGATTTGACCAATTTTACGTACTCTCGTCAAATTTCAAAATAACTTTCAGTAAGTAGTAATGTAAATTTAATAAAATATACTTCTAGTCCTTTATTTTGCTGGTTTCTAATGGATGTATCTTGGCGTAATCCGATCATTCCGTTCCCATGCTAGTCTTGTGGGGACTCAGCATCTCTGGGTCTTTAAGCTATTGTTTAATATAATTACTATCCCTTTAGGTTTTCAAAAAAGAAAAGAAAAAAGATCATTGTCTATTACATAGAGGTATCATAATTTAATTTGTAATCATTTTTTATATTTGAAATTTATTTAAAGAATTCAGAATTCGATTACATATTACTGTAAAAAGAATATGAAGTGGAATGTTTTCTATATAGAAGAAAGAAACTAATTAATGACATTCATTAAGAAGTTAAATAAATAACTTATTTAAGTCAACTTAATAATTTGGATCAAATTATTATTATTATTATTACGTGAGGCAAAGTAAATGAAAATAATAAAGTCAACCAATTCCTATGTAAAACAACAGTAATAGCGATTAATTTGAATAGATACTTAAAATTAAATAAATAAAGAGGAGAACCCAAAGCATAATAAATCGCCGGCCCGCCATGGAAGTATTAGGATATCTATATGATTAATTAAGAAATGGTTAATTAAGCACAATGGTTGACCAGAGGAAACACTACATGTGCTTCCATATGATTAGCTCACGAGTATAATGGGAATATTGAGATTATAAGCATCTTTTTTAATAAGTGGTTAACTTAAAAAAAATAAATAAATAAATGATCCTGTTGGGCGTGTGAACTGGGACACTGCTAATGTCAAGGCCACATATAATTGTGGCGCTACAAGCAGACAAACCATAATACCAAAAGAAAAGACATTAGTTATGGGTTCTATATGCAATTTTATTTATTATAAAAGGAGTTGAAGAAGATTCTCTTTGATGCTAATTTGATTGTCTGTATATACAGTACAGAGCTTGCGCAGACCATTCATGGAATATTTGCCTTTCCTTGTTTTTTTTCTAATGTCTTCTTTTCATTTTTATATGTAACTCAAAGAATCTTCCTCACTCGCATGTTTTTTTTTTTTTTAATTATATATATAGCCGACGCTTAAATACCGTTATTTTTCAATGATAAAATACTTCATTAATTATTTTGGTCATAATATTATATCATATAAAAAATTAGTGAAATTTTAATAAATTAAAATGGTAGTGTATTATTTTTGTTATTTTTATTCCAAATTGTTTTAATTAATTAGTTTGTTTGTGATTTTAATTTAATCTTATAATCATAATTATACGATAATGTTTTCCTTTTTCTTTTTTTTCTTTTCTTTTCAATCTTAATTGAATTAACTCGACCTATATATAAAAGATCGCAAAAAAGGCTTTGATTACTTAGGTTAGGTAACAGGTGGTTTGGTTTTAACTGCTGGAACTAGTTCAGAACCAAACCATTTAAAAATTCAACCATAATCGAATTGTGGTGCCTAATTTAAAATCTGAAATCAAAGTTTAGTTAAAATTTAAACCCATGGAATGAAATTTCAACGGAATAATGAGTTAAACTCATGTTTTTTTTAGATGAATACTATTATCATTTCATTCATAGAAGATATGAGTACATCTCGTTACAAATATAGATAAATTTAGAACAAACGAGAAATACAATAATAACATTACTTATAAATGATGAAAAATCAAAAATCGAAACACAAACTTCTCACTATCCTCTCTTCAATACAAGAAGAAAACCAACATCTCTCACGAAAAGAGGACCAAACTATCATGAAGAAAAGTTCACATTTATCTCAAAAGCGAGAATAAAAACTCCTATTGTAAGGAAAACGATAAAAATAAAATATAAAAACATCATATCTATAAAAAATTAATAGATCTGTGATCATTTGCTAAAGAAATAAGCAAAATAAAGATTGGAGAGGCTACCGTCAGCTAGAGAAGCCGATGGGTTAGAATTGTAATAATACCCAAAAATAATCATTTGCATATTTATCAAAATATTGAAATAAGGATATTCTTTTAAATAATATATGTAGGGTTTCAATTCATTTATACTTTTAAAAGAAATGTATGTAATTGTTAATTCTATTTAATTTAATTCAAGCCTAATTAATAATTAGTTTTTGTCCAATTAATACATATAGTATTATTAAAAATTTTTTGTTGTAAATAGTTTAATTTGATTAAATCTACATAGTATAAATTTTTAGAATATTTGTTTTCATATTTTCAAAACAAAATCTTGAGTTAATGATAGTCAAAACCGTAAATGAACTGAAATTGACTTGTTACTAACTGAACCACACTTTGAATTTGTTAATTCCAGTTAAAAAAGAATTTCTCATCTAAAAGTTTAAAACAGTGAGTAATGTTTACATCAACCCAAGGGGTTGGCCTGTTGGTGAGGTAAGTCAACAAAGATCAAAAGGTCCTAGGTTCAAACCTTGGGGGTAACTAAAGGGAAAAAAAAAAAAAGAGTAATGTTTACATCAGTATTTCACCAAACAGAATTTTTTCAATATATAAAAGAGACAATCAATTTTTACAAATCTTGATGATATGCAATAGAAATAACTTTATGATTTCGAGCCTTTTGCAAAAGTATTTATATAAGCAAATAGTTCTAAATAAAAGAAATCCTATTATGAAAGAAAGAATAGGAAATGAATAAAAAAAATAAAAATATTCGATCCGATTTAATAAGTTGATTAATCGTTGTTGTTCATAATAGGGAATAGAAAGATTAATTTTCGTATGAGATTTGAAATATACCAAACATTAAAGTGATAATATATTTAAGGGAATCATATAAAAAAGGAAAGACATAGTAATTTTTGCAGAAACTTAGAAATTTATCTAAATTTTATTTAAAAAAATTTCTGATTTGCAAAATTTAAAGAAATAAAGAATTTTCAAATTAAATACAATAAAATGAGTCAATCAACAAAGTTAATATCCTTAATTTATGACTCCATTCAAGCTAATTAACAAAATTAATATATTTATAAGGGAATCAAATTCGAATAACTTTTCATTTTAAATTTTTATTTAAAGTGTCTCAATATTAGACTAAAGCTAAAGTATTTTTTTTTTTGAATGATAAATAAATTCATTAAAATAAATCTGCCAACAAAACATTGCGCAGAAACAAAGGTGGAACGGATAACCATTCTTCCTCACATGTCGTAAATGAAGCCTCTCTAGCAAGAGTATGAGCAGCTTCA